>JNEM01007589.1:0-11188 GCA_000697335.1 Conidiobolus incongruus B7586 | reverse complement strand
TATAATTTTATATAAAATAATAAATAAATTTTAATTATACTTTTATAAATAATAAGTTATTAATATATAAGGATTTATATTAAATAATAGCAATATATTATAATATTGACAAAATATAAACTTAATTTTAAAAATAAAGAAATAATGAATAATAAGAATTGAAAGAAAAATAAAAAACCTAGGTTGTTAAATAACTCAATAATATTTATATAATTATTTTAGCTTTAATAATATAAATTAAATATAATATTTATTAAAAATAAATTATATAAATATATATATATAGGAATTTAAAGTATTAATCTCTGATAAATTATAAATAAGTTTTACCAGATATTTTACTATAATATCCTAATAGAAAGTTGTAAGATAATAAGTCTAAATATGTTCGAAAAAAGGATTATAAATAATTTATTAATATCAAATGAAATATTTTCTTAAATATAATTTTTAATAAAAAAGCATATTTAAAATTCAATATTAATATTATGATTTGTAAATTATTAATTTTTCAAGAATATTATATAAAATATGATGTATTAGATAATGAGAGATTGATAATATATCACAAAAATTAATTAGTGTTAAGATAGAATTGGATAAAATTAAAAATTTTCAAAATTAACAAAATAGATAAAATTATTCTTTAAAAGGAAAGTGTCACGGTTATTAGCTCTTGGAGCGTCATTGAGGACACTGACACAGCCATTCTGTAGGCCAGATTGTGAAACATGATACCTACCAGCTGGGGTAAACTACCAATGATCAGATCTCTGGCTATTCGGCCTTGATCACTTGTAAATGGGGCTTTGTACAGAGCGACTAGACCAGCAGCAACAGTGGCGGCGTTAGGATCCGACATGCTAAAAGATGGAATCAAGGAATATCAATAGGAACGGGTTTAGAAGGATTAGTGTAAAATGACTCAAGTGGAACTATAAGCAGTTACTTGAGTATACCAAAAGGGTTGGCTTTGGATGTAGGAAAAAGGTTTATTAATGTAAGAAAGTAAGGTAAGAGAGAGAGATCAAGAAGGGAGCCGAGCCCTTCTTATACTTAAGTGAAATATATAGGCATAAGTATGCACGGATGAGTAACAGTGAGGTCACTCAGACGTGGACTGGTAAAATGTTGATAAGGCCTAATTTGGTTAATCAGGTACTTAATAGTGAATTGGAGTGAAGAAAGGTATCAATTAGGTAGCAATCGTCACAGAAAGATTGAGGCTCGATGGTTTAGTGGTATAATTCTCCCTTAGGGTGGGAGAGGTCCTGGGTTCGATTCCCAGTCGAGCCCCATGGATTAAGCACTGATTCATAACTTCAATTTTTTTTATTTATTTTCATTTAAATTATTTTTTTTAATTATATAAAATTTTTAATATTTTCTATAAACATTTTCGTGTTACTTCGATTTGATAATTTTTTAGTTTTTGATTCGATTTTAATAATATATAAATGTGTTAAAATGACTATTTTTTAATTTTATCAATTATTTTCATAAGATAATATTCAATGTTACTTCGACTTGATTAAAGATCTTGAATCACAAATTTCATCAGTTTTTTGCACCTACTTGAATTTTAAATTTGCTCCAAATTTTTAAAAGATAGAAATAGACAATTTAAAATATAATCTAAATCCCTATTGAATCCATTTTTATATTTAATAAAATATATTATATTTTTTAACTTCTTTCAATATATAGTTAATACAATAAAAATCAATTTTTATAATTCCACTTTTTCAAATAATTTGTACTAGAAAATAAAATATCTTATACACAGCAATTAATAAATCTTGAACCATTAAAGCTTGATATTATGATACATGAATTTTATTAAACGTCCATATTTCACAAGTAGATTAATATTAAGCAGTCCATATTATTATACTATTATCAATAAATATTCCTGAATTTATTTAGTTTATTTTAATAAAATTCCACATTTTGAGTTCAATATTCATTTTTGATTATTCCATAAGACAAATCAAGTCAGTTATATAAAAAAATTTGTACCGAAACAATGTATTAAACTAGTTTCAATTTCAGGAAGCTATAAATTGAAGACTGTTTTCATTATTGAACTTCAAAGAATGACTTAATTGAATATTGTCATTATATTAAGATATGCTAATATGATTTAATAGTATGGTTATTTGACAGGGGTGACAGAATATTTTAACAATATGTTGAAAAATAGTTCATCATGTTATTTAAAGCACCATTGATGATAATAATTTGTCGATAATAATATATTTTCTGAGAAATATCGATTTTAGTGAATAGAAAATTGATATTATTGAGGTAGTAAATTAATTTTAGCATCAATTAAGTTATATTCATATATAAACTCGTATATATAGAATAAAACAATGGTTCATAACATTTAAGATTAAATAAAAGGAAATGATAAGAGAACAATTTTAATTTTAAATTGAAATTGCGGCATAGAGTGAACCAATATGGAATAAAATGTTTCAATTGTTTAACAAATTATTTAATCCAGTTAACATTGATAATTATGATAAATGTAAAATTAATCTTTTATCTTCTTTTCTATTTAAAATCTATATAATTAATAATATATCAACATGAATGCCGTTACTGAACACAGATTACGCAAGCTTAACGAACAGAATGACAGATTGAGACAACAATTGAATTTACCTAGAGTTACAGTTTCAGAGGCCAGTCAATCGTAAGGATAAATTCATCCATTTTATTATATTTGCTAATTATTTTGTTTAGACTAATCAAATTTTGTACAACTACTGTTGATCCTTTAATACCATCAATTTGGGGAGCTCAAGCTAAGAAGAATCCTCTCAACGAGCAACCCAGCGGCTGTTGTTCCATTGCCTAAATATTATCATATTATTTCCTATATCCATTTTAACGAGTTTATCACTAATTGACCGCTTCTATTTATTCGATTTTAGTGATAAAATGTATCACTAGTTGGAAACATAATTATTTTTTTCAAAAACCTTTAAAATATGTCATATTTTTTACATTGTTTAATAAATTTACTTTTATTCTAAAACGATATATCAGTTGACAGTTATAATCAGATTGATTCCGAAATAAAAATCAGATTTCTATCTCGATAAATGAATGTTACAATGATACAATATTATATCATTTCAACGAGAGTTATTTTAGCGTATTTTTCATAAAAACAAGTAAAAATATCGATATATTCATTTTTTGGTATCCGATTAGTCACAGCAGTTAACATGTCAACCTCAGAACTAGATCAATTAATAAAATCCACCAATTAACCAGTTGTCCAATAGAATTTGAATAAAACCACAAGCTGATGGAAATCGTCAATTCAATTCAAAATAAGTCATTAAAGTCACTCAACCAATGTTACATCCGCTATCAATGAATTTGTCGCTGTCAACACTAATCAGAACTTCTAATCCACTCCGCCACTCAAAATTCTATTCCAGCTTCGTGTCACAAGCTGATGTCAAAGCTGACCATGTCATTATTGGAGGTGGTGTTGTAGGACTTGCAGTATCACATTATCTCTCTCAATCCAATCAATCAAAAAGTACTATTTTGCTGGAAAAGAACGGTGCTTTGGGTCAGGAGACAAGGTAATAATCTAAAAATTATTAGTGTTACAATGATCCAATTAATATGAATTATAGCTCAAGAAATAGTGAGGTGATTCATGGTGGGTTCTACTATCCCAAGACCAGTTTGAAATCCAAATTTTGTATTGAGGGGAAACATTTATTATATGAGTTTTGCAAAACTCATCAAGTACCTTATAAACAGTTGGGGAAATGGGTTGTAGCGCAAGATCAGAAGGATCAGTTAGATTATTTGAATGATCTCAAGGTTAAAGGAGATGATTTGGGCATTCCCTTAGAATTCATCCCAACCAGTCAGCTTAGTATTTTGGAGCCAAATGTTCGCTGTGCAGCGGCTTTGAATTCACCATCCACAGGCATCATAGACTCAGGAGAATATATCAATCAACTGGAATATTTAATTAATGAAAGTGAAAGCGCAGATATCAGCTTAAATAGCGAGGTTATTGACATTCAATTTGGAAATGGAAAAAATTCATATTTAATTCAAGTCAGGGATCCTTTAAATCAAGATCTTAAATACTGGATTGAGACTGAGTCTATCATCAACTGTGCAGGACTACACGCTGACAAAATAGCGAACTTGATATTCAATAACTTGATGAGTGAAGCTGATAGAAAAAGGTACGATGTGCCAGAATTTAAGTACAAGTACTCCAAAGGGCAGTACTTCAAATATTCAAGCAATCAACCGCTGACTCAGCGTCTTATATATCCTGTCCCAGATGTTAACTTAACATCACTTGGAATCCATCTGACTCTAGATCTGGATAACAAAGTTAAATTTGGCCCAGATCTAGCCGTTGCTAACCATGCAAATGACTATTCAGTCAATGAACAGGACCTGGACAAGTTCTATGAAGCGAGTTCCAAGTACATGAAATTTTTAGACAAGTCTAGATTTATCCCTGATTATTGTGGTATTAGACCAAAGTTAACTAACCCTTTAGGTGGGTATCAAGATTTTGTAGTGAGGAATGAAGGTGAAATTGGACTGAAGAATATAATCAACTTAGTAGCGATTGAGAGTCCTGGACTCACTTCAAGCTTAGCTATTGGTAAATGGGTCAAAGATCAGTTGGTTTGATTTAAAATTCACAATCAAAATCACTAACAAAAAAATAATAAATAATATATTAAATAACAAAATTGATAAATTTATTTTATTCAAGGATAGTATTTTGCAGATAATGTAAAAATTGTTAAAGTAGCAAATATTAAACTAATTAGTAAAGGATATTGAGAAATCTGTGTGAAACCATTAGAGCTAACAGGGCGCATCATATTATTGCAACCGAAGGGAAGTCCTCCCATACTCTCTCCCATGGACTGCCACATTGTAATGTCAGTAAACTCCATGGTTCCTTGGGAATAAGTGTAGTTCAAGGTGCTCTTCGCCTCAGGACATGTGAAATCAAATGCAACAGGACAACTTTGAACCACATAATAACATAGATCAATACAAGGTTTGATTTCGTGATATGAATTTACTTCTTTAAGTTCATCTGGCAGATATTCTTTTGTTTTGTCATGGGTGTGGCGTTCCGCAGTCAATCCATGGAGTTCATTGACGTGGGACTCATCGATGCATCTGGGAAAGGTCATTGCGCAGAGCCAATCCTTATACGCCTTCTCACAATCGTTGCAGTCGCGCACTGGGGAATACACATGAGCGTCACAATCGTATTGGGTGATTAGATTTTTAAATTTTTCAAACATACCACTAGCATAATCGTCATAGGCCTTTTTAACTTCTTCTAGATCTACTTTGGTTGAATTATTATCCTTATGAATGAATTTGTTAGGCAAGGGAACTGAATAGGAGACCATATCACAGAATTTGAGCTGATTCATGAGCTTGCAGCCCAAATGTTTGGTGGTTTTAAAAGGAACAGGCACATTGAACGTAGATCCGGATGGATTATTTGTGACCAAGAGTGCTTCATAAGATGTATCACGGTTAAGACCAGATATAAGTGCTTCAGTACCCTTGAATTGTTCTGGCAGTTTGCCTCCCATTTTTATTTTACTGGACTCGGATTGTGAGGATGCTGTTTGGTTATTGGATTGAAGACTGCAAGTAGTATATAGATTATTATCTCCAACGGGTCGGTAGTACAAAGTCTGAGCATTGCTATCAAGCTTTTGAGAAGGATTAAGCACTGAAAAACTTGCAGATTCATCATCGGTATCCAGTAATATGAGACCGTTCGAAGGAGAATAGTAATGATAAAAATTAGCAGTATTCACAGCTAATTGAAATTTGTATTCAATATTATTTCCACTTGCACTCACTCCTAAATAAAGGTTAATATCCGAACTTTTTGGTTTCATTGGAATCGTTGTTAATATAATCCCCTTTGGAAAATTATGAGTTGAAGTTTTCCAGAATGGATAATTTTCTACTGTGAAATTATTTTTCAACTTTTCCCCTTTATTAGGGCCAGGAGTACTTTCTGTGGTTGAATAGTAAATATATAGGTCCGGAGCATCATTTCCTACTGGCGAACATAAAGTTAAAGATACGTAAAGTTGGTTGTTCGGAATATTCAGCGATTGAAAAGCGTTATTATTATTAGTTACTACTTTGAAATAGGTATTTACACCGGATTTAATACTTCCAGAGTATGCAGAACTCAGCTTCAATTCAAAGGATTTAGAGTCACTCAATATCCATTTTGAACGTAGCAGTAATAGAATTGCAGACCTAAATTTCATTGAATAATAATTATTAAGTTAAATTTGCTAATAACAATAGATTATTTAAAATTTTAAATAATATCGATGATGATTTATTGTTGATATTTATAATAATTAGTTAAACAAAAGTAAATGATGAAAAGATTGGATATTTAGTATTATTTGATATTAACTTGATGTATTTTATTTTAATGGCTGAGTTGAAATAAATGAAATTTAGAGAGTAGTGTTAAAAGATCTTGGTTGACTTTGAAAAAATCAAAATTTTATTCATTAAAAAATTTGTTACTAAGAATTGTAAAAATATATAAAGTTGAGGAGAAAATAAAAAACATTCTATCTTGGAAAAATGACAACGATGAGATTCGAACTCATGCCTCTTACGAGACCGCAACTTGAGTGCGGCGCCTTAGACCAACTCGGCCACATTGCCATACTCCGAGATTTTTGAAATAATTCTTATTGATGTAGGGTCAAACCTACATATTATCTTCATCTTTATACCTAATTCATAAATTTTTTCAACCTCTCTTCAATTCTTACACCTTACCTTGGTTCTGTGCATATCAATTAATATTCAATTAAGCTCTCTGCAACCCATTACTTTTACCATAAATAATTTGATATTATTTTTCGTTATTTTACAATTTTAAACTATTTAATATGAAATATCATATTTTCATCTCTATATTAATAAACAAATTTCACTATGTTTTTCACTCCAAAATACAAGAGTAATTCACAATCAAACTGAACAATCTTAAATGTTGGAATAAAGTCCGAAAGTTTAGACCATATAAATTCTAAATAGATTTTAGTTTTACTTAGTTTTTGAATTTAAATACTCTTTAATCAACCAAAAAAATAATATATAGTTTATAAAAAAACAAAAGTTTAAATTACAGTCTCTGCAAAAGCTCCACAAAAGCTCATTACTAGTTTAATATCCAAATGAAAAAATTTTTATTATAATATTTCAGATGTTATATTATAACCCATTAACAAACACTATTATTTTTATATTTACTATAATAAATATTTAGATGAATTATCTCTAAAGTTATTATTCAACACAAAGATAATCTCTGTTATTAGTATAGAAATTAAGAAATGGCAAATTTTTTAATTTCTGATCTTTCAAACATATTATATGTTTTGAAAAATTATATATATAATATATAGGAAAATAAATATTTTCAAAATATATATATATATATTCAATTTTAATTATTTTTTTTATTAAAATATTTTGATTTTAAAATTTATACTTAAATTTAATTATATTTAAACTAGATTATAATTATCAAAAAGCTTTTATTTTTGTATTTTTAAAACTTAACTATAAACCCTCTAAAATCATTTAAAACTTATAAACAGCTTATAAAGATAGTGTTTTATCTAAAACTACTATATATTGCTAAATTTGTGATTTTAAAGCTAGAAGGGACACTATTTAAAATTTACTAAAATTTAAAAGATTAATTTTTACTGTTATTTTTTTACTTATTAATAGAGTAAAAAAATATATTAAGAAATACTTTTTTATTTTTGTTAAAGAATTATTAAAGTAATTTAATGTTAATTATACAAGCATGTTATATTTACTTAAGTTTAAACTTAGATTAATTAATAAAAATATAAAATAAATATCTTATAATTTAACAAAAGCTTAAAATAAATTAGAGTATCTATAGCTAAACTAAACTTATTAAAATATAACCAAAAACAAAGGTTTTTATAATAAATACTTATAATTAATGAATTTTAGATTTTTTATATAATTTTTTACTTAAAAATAAAACAAGATATTGGGTTAAACTAAATCAATCCCTTTTATAAATTCTAATGAATAAATACTTTAAATATAAGCAAATATTAATTATTGTAATAGATTATAATAGTATATAGTATTTTTATTTAATATCTTAAGTAAAATTAATTAATAGTAAGTTATATATTACTTTTATAAATAAAACAATTTTTAAATAGTGTTTTTAATATAAATTAAAAATACCTATTATTTTACATGATAATTATAAAATATATAAAGCTAAAACTATAAAAGATTTTTTATATAAAAAAAATTAGAGGGAGTTACTACATCTAATATATTCACTTAATTATAACCTATTTGATTATAATTATTTTAAATAATTAAAAAAACAACTTGCAAAAAAAATTCCTACAAACAAATTAAATTGGTTTGTAAAATATTAAATTTCAGTCTTTAATAAAAAGAATTATTTTTTAGGTATTTGAAGCTTACCAAAAGTATAGAAAAGAGTTATTAATAATAAAAAAGGCTATTAATTTTATATTATTCATTAATTTTTATATATTATTTATTAATTTATTTATTTAATTTTAATTTTAAAATTGTGCCATTATCTAATTTCTACACTAATATTATAAATTTTTAATCTTCAAATTTATTTTCAAAATAAAAACAAGCACCAAGTTTTATCAAGCCTGAATAAATAATTATAGACCTGGGATTCCAGTAATTAAGAGTAATATTCTCAAAAAGTATTGAAGATATATAAAGTAATGATTTTCATTAATAATTTAAAAACAAACCTTGGTTTTGCTTTGAATACAAGTCTTAATATCTTGGAGTTGATTGAAAATATAATTAAAAAATAACAAAAAGCTGTGTATAACCTAACAAACAATAGAGGAAATTTATTATATTTTCTAACATCCTTTGATAATAATGAATATTTAAAAATCCAAATCCAAATATATATTAATTCTTATAATATGTTATTTTCATACATATTTTAATTGCTATTTTCAATATATACCATCTTAAAATTATTATAAATATTTTGTATAAGGTTGCAACCATAAGAAGATATATACATAAAAAGCCGAATAGTAAATTAATTATTTTAAATTGAACAAAAGTATATATTTATACAAGTTTTTAGCAGAAATTAATGAAATATATTTATCAATAAAATGTATGGATGGTGGAATCTGTTTAAGTAAAAAAAATTAAGGTTATAATTTTTTAATTAAGTTTAAAAAGTAAATGTACTATAATGCAACAAGAACATAATTTATGGTTAAACTTTCAGAAAATATAATGAAATAAAGGCATTTATATATAACACACTAAAAATTAATAAATTTTATATTCTTAAAAATTATCATTTTATACACTTAAAATAATAATATAATATAATTGTTATCTTTAAACAGGTAACAAAATTGTCCCTAATCCATTATAATTCTTTAAAATCGCACATTTATAATTCGATTTATTTTCTTATTATTAGTTAATCACCTGCAATCTCATAGCGAGAGGACTCACCTGGCCTTAGAATAAGTTATCAACTAATCGTATAATTCCTTCCGCTTCCTCTGCGCCCTCATTCACTCTTGTCAAATCCAGTACTAAAAATAAAAAACAATATAAGAAAGTCTAGAAATATTAATTCTTTTTCCATTTTTTTAAATATAATAAATACTGATGAAATGCTTTGGAGCAATAAAATAATATATTTATTATTGTATTTTCAAGGTTTAGGAGTATAATGTATCTAAAAATAAATATAAACATTAATCATATAAATCAGTAATAATTGTTATAAGGATAAAAAATAATGGATACTATATATTTTTAATTTTAATAACATGAATTAATAAATAGTTATTTTAAGACATATTTTAATAATTTTTTTGAATAATAGGCCTCAATTCTGATAAAAAATTAAACAAAATAATTTTAATCAATGGTGGTTAATTTTAATATCCAAAAAAATGCATTTGATTTGATGGAGTAAGAAATTATTGAAAACAGTCATTCCTTTTTAAAAACTTAATATTAGATTAATTATTTTTATATTTTACTCTAATTGAAAGCTGAAAGTAATGATTAAACTAATTGGTAAATTATAACTAAAATATTATTGGGCTTTTAGTTTTGATTTTATATTAGATTTCAAATTATTCAACATTACATTCGATAATTATGTTAAATACAAAATTAATTTTTATTAATTTAATAATATTAGATTAAAACTTCCCTCTATTTATTATAATATTTGGCCATACTTTGGTGAATTTTTATTACCTAATTAATTTAATTTAAATATATCTAAACTAAATAATAATTATCAAAAGTTTTTTATTTTAATAATAATAAACTTTAGTTATAAATTTTTTAAATTTTTTCAAAATTTATAAATAACTTTTAATAATAAAATATTATCTAAATCAATTATTTACTACTAAATAAATTATTATTAAATTGTTTAAATAAGTTATTAGGTTGAAAGGCAAGTAATATTAAATCAAGTTTCAAGAAATAAATAATATGCCAAAAATTTTATAAAAATAAATCAAATTTACCAATATTTTTGTTACATAGGGGATTCAATTCTTAAATAGTTTTTTATTATAAAAACTAACATAAATACCAATATAGCAAGTAATAAGTTTTATATTAATAGAATTAATAATATTTGATTAATCTTTTTTAAATTTTTTTTAATATTCTAATTTTAATTCTATATTATTCAATTTAAGTTAAATTAAAGAAAGTATTATTTTTTTCAAAAAAATAATTAAATTAAAATAAATACAATATATCTTTATTTGGTTTTATAATTTTAACTTAATTTAATAATTTTATTATTATATCCTTTATTAATTCAACTTAATTTACTTTAGAAATTTTTTCAATTATTTTGATTTATAATTAATTAATATAAGTTTGATTCATCAATTGTCTTAAATAATTTGATTATAAAAAATTTATATTTGATATTTGTTTTAAAACTAAAAAACCACCCAAAACTTGTTAAATTTTAAAAAAAAATAATAAATATAATTACTATTATTATTTAATTAATAAAATATTTAGAATTTTATTA
>JNEM01007582.1:0-12424 GCA_000697335.1 Conidiobolus incongruus B7586 | reverse complement strand
TAGCAGATAACCGAAGGAGTATTCCTCTGACATGTACAGTATCAGACATTCCTGAATCGTATACATCCAAAGAAGGCCTAGGGCTTTTAAATCAACCTGATTTTTGGAATGAATTGATTGGGCTACATATTGTGAATTTTCATTCACTATTATCGTTATTCAATTTGAAATATTTCAATCCAGCTAGTTTGTCTCATTCATTACTTACGGCCATTTATTATAGTGGCTTTCAATATCGAAAACACAAGCCAGCTCAATTGACCGAGTATATGGATCGTTTGTTTCACTTTAGTTTCAAAAAGATTATCTTTAAGCCTAATTTCCAAAATGTGCAAGCATTATGCATCTATTTCGATATATTTTTTGTTCAAGGAAAATTTCATTGAGTTGAGCATGCCTCTCTCAATTAATTCGAATGTGTTATGCCTTGGGAGTTCATATAGGTACGAATCGATTCGATGAATCTAGTAACTTTAACAGAAAGACAATGATACGCCAAGTGGCTTCGTTTGATTATTATTTTGGAGGTCCATTCAAACTATATCCATATTTCATTGCAGAACTACCTCAATTCGATGGAACTTTATATGATCCTTTTTGGTATATTTTTGTCGGTTAATAAAGAGTCTAATATTTATAATTGAAAATTAATAATCAAAATCATAGCTTTTTCGAATCGATTTGATAATCAAATATTCTATCTTATTATATTATCATTCAAAACTCCCATCAATGATCAAAATTCTAAAGAATTTTTTTAAACAGTTTAATCATTTTCTACAACATTATTTAAATAATGAAATATACCTCCAGAATATCGATTTCAACTTTAATAATCTTTATACAATAATAAGCAAATTCCAAAAAGAGCATAAAATTCCATATTTACATATATCTTTAATCCATTTCGAAGATTGTAGAATTATAAAGTTTGCAATGAACTCTCATTCAAATGCTAGAATACTTGAAAATTGTCAGCAACTTCGCGATCTTATAAATGAGGATGAGGAACTCAACTCTTTCAATTTTTATTATTATTCAATTTATTTTACATATATGTCTATTCTTAAATATTTAAATAAATCTGATAAATATTAAATACTATTGAATCTGTATAGCATTATATCTATAATCTATAATAATTCAAATGAATTCAATAATTTGAAAATATTATTGCTAAAATAGGGATTAAAGATAGTTCAATAAATAACATTTATATCTATATTTCAAGTTTTATTATTTTCATTTTTCTTCTGCAGATTAGTTCAGATCAATAAATTAAATATTAGTACAAAATTTATATCATTAGATTTTCAAATTTAATATTTTTTTTGATTAGAATAATATGAGTTTCTAGAAATAGTATGCTTCATTTTTTTCAATAGAGTTTTTAACCTTCAATGTCACTTATTATGTATACATTTAATTAAAATTGGTTAGTAAATTTCAGATATCTGAAGTTCACTGTTTGATTAATTTTTTATGATTAGTATTTAATAGAAATTTGGTTGAGTTTTAGATAGTGGAGATTTTTAAAATATCATATATACAAGATTTGTATAAATCAGTTGAACATTTTGATAGATCATTAACAAGGATTAATTTGATCGATATGTCTGGAATAATTATCCTAATATATTCGATGTACTTAGCAAATATGACCGCTAATACATCTATTAAGTACCTTTATTGAGATTTTGTATGGTTGAAATTGCAGATAAATTGAAAAAAACTCAAATAAAATCTAATAATCAATATTTTTATATTCTTCGAAATAAAACATTTTGAGAACATATTGATTTTAACTGCCTAATTTCAAAGTTTAATATTAAATTTTATTCAATAATATTGATTTACAAATCAAGCTCTAATTTACTAATTATTTGGATTATTCGATCTAAATATCAACTATTCAATCTTAAAGTAAGTTTATATATATATATATATATATCAAAGACCCCTTGTAGAAATCAATTTTATCTCTTTCTGGTATATATTTTAAATATAAAAAACTTGAACAAATTTCATAAAATATTCGAATTTTAAGAGATATTAGATGTCTGCCCCCTTTTTTTCGAAAAATTGTCCAAGTAACTGGGTCATAAATAAAATATATCCATCTATCTACAGGCTAATATTATTTTTCAGCTGATTTTAGTATTAATCATAACCAGTATTATAATGAACTTTAATTTAGGACTATTCGATGTGGATTTGGATTGATATGTTCTAAAATTTAAACTGATGATTTTTGAGTTCAGGCTTTCAAATAAAACTTGTAAATACTTTTAGTATAAATTCATAATACAAGCATATGAAAGTATTATAGAAAACTTCTATCTTGATATATGGTTTGATGATCAAAATAAGCCGATAAATAATCGCAAATACTCACAATCCATTCTAAAATCGATGTTTTAACAAAATAATATTAATAATATTAAATTAGAGAATATTTGTTAAAATTTGTTAGTTCAATTTTTAAGATATAATTTCAAGTTTTAAATAAAGAATATAAATTTGAATAAAATCAATATTTATAACTGAATTTAAATTTAATTCATATATTATATAATTTACGAAAAATTTAATATTTGTTATTTTTATAATATAAAAAGAATCTACATGCTGCGCCAAAAGAAGCCAACGATTTACTTGCAAGATTTTTTGATTGATAAATTGAATTTAAAATGTTTGACGTGTACATTAAAACGTTGTTTATTTCTTTTGACGCAGCTTTTATATCTAAAATCGCGAAATTCTTGTTAATAAATATCGACTAAGTCGAATGTTCTTTTTTTACCGTGATAAGTGAGATATGAGTATTATAATATTGATAATATAAAAAGACGTATAGAGTTGATAATATAATGTATATTTATACAAAAGTGCAGAGTATGTTTAATCAAAAAGAAATTCGTTGCAATCATTGTAAAAGCCGTTTAAATAATTTATCAAATCAGTATTGTAAAAGATGTGTAATTCAAACTAATTTCTCTCCTCAATTCTATTCCTATCAGTCTAAAAAATCAAATTGTACTGAAAAACCATCCAAAGGTAATGATAACTGAATATGATGGAATGTTATACAATAATTAATATAATCCTGAGTTTAGAAGAAATATTGTTATCAAAACCCGCGGAAACTAAAGTGAATTTTGTAAATCACATCAATTCACCGGAAAAAAATATATTCGTAAATTTAAAATACACTCGGTTTGAAAACTTGGATGGTCTAACACCACATTTAATGAATTCTGATCAGGTTGTGCCTGAGATCACATATTCAATTACTCCGGGATTTCAGAGTAGTTCTCAAATTCAATCAAATATCATAAATAATCAAAAGAGTATACCAGTGATGTATTCAGCAACAGAAATTGCAGAATCACCACATTCAAGAGGAGGTTTAAAATTACTCTATAGGAATGAATTTTGGGATGAATTAATTCGGCTTTATATATTAAACGATTTTCTGTTTGATCCAATATTCAATTTAAAATATTTCAACCCAGCTACTCTGTCTCGATCATTACTCGTTGCTATATATTATAGAGGGTATAAGTATCGAGAAGATAAACCAGTTGAACTGACTGAATATATGGAGAATCTTTTCAATTTAAATTTAAAAAGAATTTTTTTTAAACCAAATTTACAAAATATTCAAGCATTGATAATTTACTTTGATGAATTTTTTGCAAGAGGAGAAATTTCAATGAGTAGGAAATGTCTCTCTCAGCTTAGTAGAATGTGCTATGCCTTGGGAATCCATATTGACACTACACGATTTGGCATTTCCAACAACTTTAATCGTAAGATCCTTATGCTCAAGGTGACACTTTATGATCATTATTTCGGTGGTCCATTTAGGGTTTACTCCCATAACGTAGTTGAAATTCCCAAATTTGATGAGAGTTTATACAACCCTGCTTGGTATTTGTTTCCGGATGAATGGTATCAGTTTGGGGAATCTCAGTACCATGAAAGAAGGTTAACATCAATGATGATTGCTTTAACTAAAAGATTCGCAGATGAAACTCTCCATTTGATAGATTTCCCTATTTTTACTTCTATGAATAATGAGGATATTGAAGAATTTTGCTTAAAGAAACTAGATATATTGAAAGAATGCTATTCAAAATATTTGATTTTGCTTGAGCAATTAATATCCGAGTTCAAGGAAGTGGAAAAGGAAAGTGGTTTTCGGAGTAATGCTAATTTTAAATTTTTGCACTTATCAATGTATATCTTGGACTTTTGGAGGATGAATTCAAGTTCCATAAATTCCAAATTACTCAATCAAATAATAGGTGTTTGTCAGAAGGTTTATGATGAAGTAATATATGAAAACAGATCTATTCCTTTTTATAATTATATAGTCTGTTTTACTTATTTGGATATTTTGAAATATCTAAACGAATCCGAAAAAATGCATATAATATCAAATTTAGACAATTTGATTCGTATTTTAAAAAGTCAGTTAAGAAATTTTGATAAACTAAATATATCCGTTGTGACAACTGTATTAAAGCGAATAAAAAAGAAATGATTAAAATTTTTCGTAAATTTGAAATATATATATATATATAGTTTTCCATGTATTTATGTATATTTTTTTATTCTAATATATTATAATTTCACTAGTTTTATATTTTTAATATTGAATTTATATCATTACATTTGTTTAATTTTTTAGTATATCAGAGTTTATAATTGCTTTTATTCCAAATGAAAGATGGAATAAATATTATTAAATTCATTATTATGAAATATTTTTTATCAACTATTCAACTAAAGAAGTTGTCATTGATCTTATTATTTTAATAAAATTTTTTTATTTAATTATCTTCCAAATAATATAATATATTTGTTTCAATTAAGAAAGTAATTTTTGAAAATTTCATAATAGCTCATAACTCTAATACCATCATTTAAATTTGGTTAATATATATCCATTTTGCGATATTTTTAATAGAAAATTAATTGGGCATATGCAAAGTAGTATATTATCATATATATACTTATAAAATATCATATAATTACTTGCCTTTGTTAGACTACTTGAATTATCATAGAATCAAAATATTATTGCAAGAATTTGTAAAATTTTTAAATATATCAACGTACTGATTTTGAAATTATATTTGAACACAATATTGATATTGTATTTTCATGTTTAAAAGACGTTATTTCATATGATTTAATTATTGTAATTTTTATATGATATATCTTGATACTTTATAATAATAATTACTGAAAAATATATATTTTCAATAATTTATTATAAATTATTCTATTCACTGTATCTCACAGTTTTTATAAAAATAATACATAATATATAATATTTTATTTGAACAAAAGTTTTATCTAAATTATTATAATGTGGATATATAAATTTTTAGATATATGCAATATTTCTTGTTGAATTATTGTTGAATATAGTTTTATTAAAATGAATAAATATATACAATCACCCTCATCCTATCAAATAGCATATACTCTCAATCCAACCATATTGGATATATATATATATATATATATATATTGATTTAATAATTTTTAAGAAGCTATATACATTTAAAATAATCAACACTTCCTTAATCAATAGTATTTTACGATTACATCTTATAAAGTTTATTGAATATCTTTGTTACAACAGTTAACTTTAAATTCATATGTATTAGAATACTAAATTCCTCATTAATTATATATTCGGACAATATATAATAGCCCAGATTAACAAATCAATACTATTTAGATTTGTCTTTATTATTAGGTTTGAATATAATACTGATATTAAATAAAATTATATTTGAACCAATTATAATTACGAGATATCAAATATCATTGTCTTATAAATATACTCAAATCAAGTAAAGACTAATGAATTATTGAAATATACTATGAGATATATAAGGTAAAATATAAAACTTATAATTTTTCTCAATTATTAAAAATAATTGCATTTGTTTAGAATATTTTTTTTCAAATACAGATAATTTTAGTGTGTGGTATTTATACTAAAACTCTTGCTAATTTTTATAATAAAATTGTTAATATAAAAATTAGTGAATTATTATAGTAATACAAGGAAATTTGTTTTTATAAAGTCATAAACATTTATTTGCTGGAATATAATTACTTAATATTAATCATAAATACCATGATACATTTTAGTGGATGAATTTTGAATATCAAATATGATAATGTTTAATATTTGGGTTATATTAATACAATAATTAGAGTTATCTTTATCGTTAAATAAAGAACTGAAAAATTTTATTAATTTCCCATATTTGAAACATTAATATCAAATAGATAATCATGACAAGAACGAACATTTTTGATTGCCACTATTAATAATTTTAGTTATGAAAAGTTATTCAAATGATGAAAATATATCCTTGTTTTGAAATTTGAAATTTAAATTGCTTAACAACATTAATTATATCAATCGCATTCAAAAACTTAATATATAAATTTAAGATTTCTTAGTATTATTTATAACATAAAATTAACATCTTATTTGATTTTGTTAAACCTAACACAATTTTATTTAAACATTATATCTGGAATATTTTATTCAGGTTTATCTCATATCTAATTTGTTTTAATATAGTCATGCATTCTTTAAATTGAGCAAATTTTTATTAACTTATCAACAAAAAAAGTAATAGCGGTTGAAAGAGCTTTATATTTTGATATAGGAAAAATTGTGATCAATATCACATGCATATGCATTTTACTTTTATACTTGTTTTAGCTAACAGCTATCTAAATATTTGAATAGTGACATGAATGAAAAATGCAATAATTTGCTAGAAAATATTTTAGTTATGAGATACCCAAGAAAATATCTAAACTATATCCTATCGACAGATCATAAAATTAATTATTAAAATTTAATTGACTGTTGCTATTTTTTTCAAAGTCGATTAATTTTCTATTAAAATATTGACCACGTTTTTGCTTTTAGTAATCAATATGATAAATTTTATTAAGATGAACAATATATATAAATGGATTTATTTAATTTTTATTGTTTACCGTAATTAATTGAGTTTTCTCGGGATTTTTCCTAACATTTCAACTGCCAAGCCTCAAATATTCTGAAGTAATTTCAATTTTGATTTTAACATAAAAGGTAGTTTTGTTAATAATAGGAACCTGTAATTTCTGTTAATTATAAAGGAATGATTACAATTAAATGAGAATTGAATTAATGGATTCAAAATTAGTCACGTTTATAAAAAACGAATTTTCTTTTGATTAATATTATGGATGATATACGGAATATATCATTATGACAGATTAAGTTTATTATAATTGTTTTTCATAGTCTAAAACATTAAATACACAAAAATTGAATATTAACTTTTACTTTTAACTAAGTTAAATCTACTATATTGATTTTTTTCATATTATAGTTTCTCCATATGAATACTTGAAAGCGTAATCTGAGAAGCAATACTATTGTTGATATTCGGTAGTGGGAAAATCTAGAGATTTATTGGATAGAGAAATATTTAGTAAGACGCTTGATTAAGCGTGAAAAGAGGTACGATCAGTCCTAATGACTAATCCTTAAATAATATAGCTGTCGGTGAGAGGCAGTGTTTCAAATTGTAATGGCTTCTTGCAGGTTTACAATATGTATTCCAGGTAGCGGTGGTTAAAGGTAGGGATTCCTTATGGGATAGAAACTTGAGGTCAAAAGTGATGTCATATATAGTACTTTAGGATCTCCTAATATACTATATTAAAACTATTTGAAATGAGATTTATAATTTGATAGATTTTCAAAAAATAAATTACAGTTAATTATTAACTGTTTTGTGAACCAATTTATATACAATCAAATATTCAAATAGTTTTTAAATTTTAATGAAAATATTTATTAAATTGGAGCCGAAATATTTCATTATATCCGATTTTTGAAAATTAGGATAAATGACGCATAATTTGATTAAACTATTGAAATGATTTTATTATTTTAAACATAATTTTATAATTTGAAAATGATAGAAAAAATCCATTAATACAGTATGCATTCAAAGAAATGGAAATTTTCATGAAAGATATTTTGATTGGATAACTTTAATTAAGGGGTTAAAGGTGTGAATTTATTAAAATTATTAATTTTATTGACGGAATATGTACAACATCAACTTACTGATTTAAATAATTTCAATCTGTTATTTGTTAAAAACCAGCTTTTATTTTAAATATATTAGGGGATTTAGAAGATAGATTATTACACACCACTGATTGCCAGGGAGTATAAATACACCTAATTAAACTTAATCACAGTAATAATTTTATTAAATGGAAGGGATCATGGATCTAGTAGAATTTCGAAATTGTGTTAATTGTCAAAACAATGTAAATAATACTAAAAATAAATATTGTAAAAATTGTGAAGTTTATTCGAATTTGCCAACTAAATTCTTTTCTTATCAATTTAATAAATCCAAATATGCTAAAAGATCAGCAAAAGGTAAACTTGAATATGTTTATATAATTTAAATTCTGAGAATGATATTAAATACGAAATAAATTTATAGTACCAATATCATTTTCTAAGCCCTTGAAGTCCCAATTGGATATTATATACTATGTACATCCGATGGAAAAGAGCGTTTTTAAAAATTTAGAGTACACTCGATTCAAAAGTTTAGAGCATTTTACGTCATATATTATTTATTCTAATCAAGTCCCAATAACCCAATATATACATATTTTGAGTCCCGAATTTAAACGCATTCCTCAAATCCAATCAATAATAGCAGAACATCGAAAGAATATTCGTTCAATGTATTCGATACCAGATGTTTCCAAATCATCATCACCATCTGAAGGGTTAGAACTACTCACTCAACCTGAATTTTGGAATGAATTAATCCATTTACATTTATCATATTTCGATCCATATTTGCCAATATTCAATTTGAAATTTTTCAATCCCAAAACAATATCCCAATCCCTAATGGCAGCAATTTATTATAGTGGTTATCAATATCGCAAAGATAAGATACCTGGATTAACTAAATATATGGAGCAAATGTTTAAAACAGCTTTAAACAGAATCGTTTATAAGCCAAGTTTACAAAATATTCAAGCATTATGTATATATCGCCATATATGCTTTGACCGGGGAGAAATCAGGCTTAGTCGTGCATGTCATGCTCATATAACCCGAATGTGTTATATTTTGGGGATCCATATAGATACAAATCGATTCGAAGAGCCCAGTAACTTTAACAGAAAGATAATGATGAGATTAATGGCATTTTTCGATTGTTACTTCACTGGCTCATTGAAATATTATCCTCATTTTATTTCAGAATTACCTGAATTTGATAAAGCCTTATATGATCCCTCTTGGTATTTGCTTCCCGCAGAGTGGAGTGGTTTCGGACAATCAGATATACATGAAAGGCAATTGACCTCAATCATCACCGCTCTAGTATATCGATTCACGGATGAATCACTTCATATATCCAATTTTTCTCTAGCCACATCCAGAAAAGACCAGAACAACGAAGAATTATGTCAACGAATGCTTAAGTTGATGCGCGAAAATTATTTAGAAACTATAGCATATCTTGATCAAATCAAATCTATATTTATCAACCATGAAAAAAAGGTCGAATTTTCTAAAAAAAGGATTACAGTGATGTATATTCATGTATCTATGACGATATTTGAGTATTGGAGATTGAATCCATCGGCATTGAGTCCTCATTTAATAAGCAAAATACTAAAATTTTGTCAGCAGCTTTATGATCTGATTTCCACAGACGACCATTTGAAATACTATCCTTTTTATTACTATTTAATTAGTTTTACATATATGGCGATTTTTAAATATTTAAATGAATCTGACAAAAATCGAGTTTTATTGGATTTAAAGAGTATCCTTTACATGGTCTCCAACTGTTTAAATGAATTTGATAATTTGAATATAATATTGTTAAAATCTGGATTAAAATTAATTCAAAATAAAAAGGTATAATTTCAAACTTAAAATATTGAATACCATTTGTATTTTAATAATTCTATTGATTTAATAATATCATATATTATCATAATCATCTAAAATTAATTTCAGATTTTTTTCTTTTCTTGCTCCAATATGTTAGTTTAAATTTTTATAGATACATAATGGTTGATATAATACTATTTTTATTTCTCCCAAAAGTTTACATTTTGATATATTATTGAATACTCTATTACCAAGTGATTTTTCACTTTGAATATAGGAAAATCGAAAACATTCTTTTTCAATTATAATTGTTTCCATAATGTTAATATATATATTGTATCTGCTATTATATCATACAACATAAATAACATTAATTCTGTTTCTAAAATATTCAAGATTAAAATAATTTAATTTTTATTTGAAACGAAAATCCTGGGGAGAAAGCTAAAAAACTCTCATATAATCCAATATATCACATTTGAAACAAGCTTGAATCTTATTTAAGTAAGTAAGCAGTACTATATATATTTATTGGCAAAGCTTTTTTTGTGATAGATTGATTCGCTCATAATAGGAAACCAAATTCTATTTACAATATATGATTAAATATCCCAATTTTACAAATATTAAAAATTTAAACTTCAATTTATTCTATGGTTCGATGTTTCAGCTAGCGGATGATTATAAATTGCTCTTTTATGAATCACAATAGTTTTGATATTATCATATTATTATATTGAATAGTGATGAGTGACTCAACCATTCATGATAATTACTATATATCAATAGAGTTCTTGGTGGGATTTGGATAACAAGTAGTCTTGCTGGAAATTGTAAAATCTCAGATTTTGACAGAATTTAATCAAGAACACTAAGATTTCATTCTTCGCAAAATATTCAAAATTAATTATTCAGAAAAATTTAAGTAAAATCTGGTGGCAGAAGGATTGCAAACTAAGAGTATTGAAAAATACCTTGGTTAACCAAAACAATAGATCCAGTATTTGAATTAACCTTATTTTTGTTATTTTGAATTTATAACAATATAGGAAATATATATAAAATCAAAAAAATTGTAGTTTAATTTATAGAGTTTAACAAGAGAGCTAACATAGTTTATATTTACATATTAACTCTATTACAACTATATAAAAAGTTAAAAAATTAATATTTAATGGATTTTATTCTTTTAATTTTTTATTGTAAATTAAATAAGATATAGAATAAATTATAAAAAGTTACCATATTATAAATAATTATTTTAATATATTAAAAAGTATATTAATAAACCCCAAAAATTTAGATATATAATACTTTGTGAAAATATAATTGGAGTCCTTATATTAAAAATACCAAATAATATATTTTAATAAGAAAAACTATTTTAAAAAAATATTATCATTATGTATATATATAAATAATATAGTATTCCATTAATATTTACGATATATAAAATATACAATATAAATCAATATTTTAAATATAAAAAAATATTATATATATTTATAGCAAAATATCAAAGAAATTTATAATAGATTCAATATATTATTATATCCTTATTTATTAATAAAAAATATAACTATTATTACCATATCCTCTATATTTTCCAGGTATAAATTTTTTATGTTATGGTTATTTTTATAAGTCAGAAAATTAACAAAATTCAAGGAATTATATATATTAATATTGATATATCTTTATACTTTGATATTGTAAATATAATTAAGAAAACTTTTACTATTATAGTTATATAAGCTTTATATAAACTTTAATTATTTTATTATAATAAAAACTTGAATTAATAGAACTTTTTTTTCAATTTATTTTATATATTCTCCAAAAAATATCTTTGTTATGAATTTTTAATTTGGAAAAGATGGTATATGTTTTTATTCCATATTATTCAATTAAATTGTTAATTATAGAAAATAAAGTATATAGTAATTATATACAAGAATTACTTTTCTCAAATTATTTATATCAATATATAATTAATTACCTACTATAATAGTTTTTATTAAAAACTTGAAATTGAATTTAATTTTCAATTAAATTTGTTAAAAAATTAGTTCTTTAAATTCTTATATATATTTCTTTATAGTTCAATTAATTATATAAAAAGCATTGAATTATTTAATAAATAAGGTTTTTCTTTTTTTTAATTTTTACTATTTCTTACTTTTTATACTAATTTTAATATTAAAACTATATTTTATTAATATTATAATATATTAACACTATCTAATATAAATTTTAATTTATTAATAGCTTATCATAATTTGAAGCTTAATTAAACTTTGTTTATTATTTTACATTATATTATTATATTTTTTACTGTATTACTTTTATATTAAGTTTATTTTCTATATTATATTAATAATCTTTTACTATTATATTTATATAGTAATAATAATAAAACTATTAAAAATCTATATTAAA
>JNEM01007580.1:0-11360 GCA_000697335.1 Conidiobolus incongruus B7586 | reverse complement strand
TCAAATTCTTGTGGAAAAATCAATGAAAGGCTGGAAAGAAGTAGAATACGAAGTTGTTCGAGATGCTGCCGATAATTGTATTACAGTATGTAATATGGAAAATTTTGATCCATTAGGCATTCACACAGGAGATTCTATTGTTGTTGCTCCATCTCAAACTCTCTCTGACGAAGAATATCATTTATTACGAACTGCCGCGATTGCTATCGTTCGCCATATGGGCGTTGTTGGTGAATGTAATGTCCAATATGCTTTAGATCCATACAGCTTGGAATACAAAGTAATAGAAATGAATGCTCGATTAAGTCGCAGTAGTGCATTAGCATCTAAAGCAACTGGATACCCTCTTGCATTTGTAGCTGCTAAACTTGGTTTGGGATATACATTGCCAGAATTAAAGAACTCAGTGACCAAAACTACTACTGCATGCTTTGAACCTTCTCTAGACTATGTGGTTACTAAAATCCCTCGTTGGGATTTGACCAAATTTAGTCAAGTAGATCGACACGTTGGAAGCAGTATGAAGAGTGTGGGTGAAGTGATGGCAGTTGGCAGAACTTTTGAAGAGAGTTTACAGAAAGCTATTCGAATGGTTGATCCTGCTTTTCTTGGATTCCATCCCATGAAAAATTTATACAAATCGATCACTGAAAAATCTTTGGATAAGGCAGATGATCCTGTGTTAAACGAGTTTTTATCAAATCCTACTGATCGTCGTCTTTTTGGGGTGATAAACTCAATGATTGAACATGGCTATGACGTTGAAAAAATTCACAGTCTTACCAAAATAGATCGATGGTTCTTATACAAGTTAGAAAATTTATACAAGATTTATAATCAATTATCTCAACATAACATTCATACGTTGCCTAAAGATCTTATGGAACAGGCTAAAAAATCGGGATTTTCTGATTTACAAATCGCACATCGATTATCTAAACCAAATGCTATAGTTAATGAATTAGATGTCCGTCAACTGAGGAAAAGTTATGGTATCATTCCATTAGTCAAACGAATCGATACTCTAGCAGCAGAGTTTCCTGCGCATACCAATTATCTATATACTACCTACAATGCTTCTCAAGACGATATTGAGTTTAAAGACAAAGGTACTATGGTCTTGGGATCCGGAGTTTATCGAATTGGGTCTTCTGTCGAATTTGATTGGTGTGGCGTGAGCTGCATTCGAGCTCTTCGTAAAATGGGTCACAAAACAGTCATGTTGAATTACAATCCAGAAACTGTATCCACTGATTTTGATGAATGTGATCGATTATATTTTGATGAATTAAGTCTGGAAAGAGTATTAGATATTTATGAACGAGAACAAGCCCAAGGTGTTATTGTTAGCGTGGGCGGTCAGCTACCTCAAAATATTGCACTTTCTTTGCACAATATCGGAGCCAATATTTTAGGAACCAGTCCTGTTATGATTGATCAAGCTGAAGATAGATATAAATTTTCAAAAACTTTGGATGAAATAGGGGTCGATCAGCCAGCTTGGAAAGAATTGACAACAACTGAACAAGCCTTTGAATTTGCCAATCAAGTAGGTTATCCTGTCTTGGTTCGTCCATCTTACGTACTTTCCGGAGCTGCTATGAATGTAGCCCATACTGCAGAAGATTTAAATCGATTTTTATCTCTTGCTACCGACGTTTCGCCATTACATCCCGTTGTTATCACTAAATTTGAGCAAAACTCTCAAGAAATCGATGTTGACTGTGTTGCACAAAAAGGAAATGTGCTGTGCCATGCTATTTCTGAACATATTGAACCTGCTGGTGTGCATTCAGGAGATGCCACTCTAGTGCTTCCTCCTAAGGATTTACCTCAACAAACAAAGGATAAGATATACGAAATTGCCCAAAAGGTGGCCAAAGCCTTCGATATTACAGGTCCTTTTAACATGCAGATTATTCGCAAGGAAGGCACTCAGGATTCAGACGAGCAATTGAAAGTAATTGAATGTAACTTACGTGCTTCCAGATCCTTCCCATTTGTTTCCAAGGTCTTGAATCATAATTTCATTGACACTGCAGCTCAAGCAATGACTTCAACTTCAAATATTGAGCCCGTCGATTTAATGAACAAAGAGTACCCTTATCAAGCAGTCAAAGCATCTCAATTCTCATGGACACGTCTTCAGGGCGCCGATCCATTTTTGGGAGTCGAAATGGCATCAACTGGAGAGGTTGCATGCTTTGGTAAAGATAAACATGAGGCCTATTTGGCTGCAATTCAATCTACTACTGGCTTTAAGCTTCCAAAGCAGGCAGTTTTAATAAGTTCTGGAGATGAGCATGCTCCTTTGAAGGTTGTAACTCGAGTAGCCAACTTGATCAGAGAGGTTGCCAATTTACAAGTGGTCGTTTGGAATCAGTATATTTATGATGCTATCAAAGACAAGCTCCCTGATTTGGATATTAAGTTAGTTTCGTTCCCTTCATTATCAGAAGAACAAAATCCATTACTTTTAAATAACAAGATTCGAGATGTGTTAAAAGAGAATGGAATTGACATGGTAATGGACTTTTCTCGAGATAAACCTATTGGTGCTCCATCTATACAACAACTTGTTGAACAAAAGAAAGAGTCGAATGGAATTGGTGAAGATAACAGCTACCTTGGGTATTTGATTCGTCGTTCAGCTGTTGATATTGGTATTCCATTGATCAATCAATCAAATTTGGCATCTCTATTTGCTGAAGCGATTTCCAAGTATCCAATCCAATCTGATGGTACACCCAATGTCGAAGTCAAAGGATGGAATCAATATTTATCTCAATTGAAAGAATAAAGCAATAATATATTAACATATTTTCAATCAATAAAATAATTCAGGTAATAAACCAATTTAATATTTTAATATTATGTTTAAAACTATTTATATTAAATGCTGAAATTCTGATAAAATGCACAATATTTTTTATGATCATTTTATATGGCATTACTTAAAATATGAAAAAGAGCTATTGTGAATTATAAGCCAAATATTGACACTAGCTGGGATGTCAGGTGTCCAATAACTTAAGTAAATAGTCGTCTTCCAGGACGGCGCCTGTTTGGTGATATAATAGTGGTAATTTATTATTTATCCTGGATTGTTGGGAAGTACCCTAGGAAGAGGATCGACGTGATAACTTGGTTGTAGTCGGCATATTTGTAGTTGCTTGACGTGTCTTACTAGCGTGCGAGCGACATATCGGGTGAAACGATGGTACCTCGCTTCGGATGTATTCGTTGGTAATACCGTAGGTGGATCTGTGACGGAGTTCTCGAATGATTTGAATTGTTAAAGTCGAACGGGTCTCCCGTCCCTTGACAGTATATTTGACCATAAATTGAAGAATTATAAATTCAAAATGCACGAGTTTAATTCTTAATTTCGTTAATTGACAATTTAAAATCAATAATTATATATGATATATCAAATTTTAATTGGAATATGCTGTCTAAACTATAAATATAATTATTCACAAAATTAATGGTGGGTTTCAAGTATACCAGTGTTTATATTCTAAAATATAACAATTATAACAATTTATAAAATTATAATTTATATATGGTTTAGTTCCAAAAGTAAAGAATAAAACATATTGCTATTTAATATATATTATAAGCAGCACTAACATATATATTACGAAATGTAATATGATCTCCAGTTTTAAAGAAAATAGTAATAAAAGTGTCGAGGAACTTTAAATCAAATGATCTTTCATTTATTCAATATGAGTCATTCTGCAAAAGATATTACTCATTATAATTAAATTTCTCAATTCTATTTATTACAGTATTTAATTAGATTAGAAAAATAATGAAAATTTAGGCAATATACATAATATTATAAGTAAAAATGAAAATGATAAATAGATACATTAATAATAGTTATAAGAATTATAGCTTTGATAAATATAATCAATATAAAATTATGAAAATTTTTAGTTTTAAAAATGGTAACACTTTTTATAAAATTATTCAAATTTATACTTGATATAAGCTGATGATTTTATTAAATATATTGCTTTAAAAATAACAATTATTGTTTTTTGTGCGCTTGAATCAGGATAATAAAAAATATTTATAGTAATTATGAGCATTAAATTATATATTTCTCTGATGTTAGTACATTCACATCATTGATTTATAAAATGCTAATAAAAGCTAAATATAAATATTTGTATATATACATTTTGCTCAGATAAAACAGTTAACTCTATTGGTTTAAATACTACAAGATTATTAACGTTGTCATTCAGAAAATAGATCAAATTTATTCATATTTTCTGATATTATGAATCACTTGATATTATTGGAATTTGGCTCACTAAAAGATGGAAATTAATCACTCACTATTCATCAATAATCATAATAATTCTTTAGCTGTAAATTTATAGATAGTGTAAATTGATTAAAATTGCAATGAAAAATGTTCATTGATATCATTGTTCTATACAATTTAAAGCTTAATGAAAATTAAAAAAAATAATATTCATATATTCAAAAATCTATATATTATAAAATAATAAATTTTTGATAATGCAATTTTGACTCGGTCACTCTTTATAATAATGCTTGAATACAAATGATACTATGATTATGGTGTATTTATTTACTTTTCAAAATAGAAGTATGATATCAATAGAAAATTATAATATTTATCTTGCACAATCGATTGATATATATTTTATTATTAACTATTTCAATTAATTTCCAACATGTTTAATCAATACCTATTAAAGTATAATCAAATTGAGTATGTTTAAAATGAATGAGATGAAATCTTAATATTGTTCGTTTTTTGCATTTAATATATGCTTAGAATTATATATAAGTCATTAGATCATGTTTTTTCTCAAATGAGTCATACTAACAGATCAAAATTAATCAGTTTATTTTTAACATATTTAAACACTCTCTCTATGAAGATTAATTCAATTATTTAAAACATGGATCAATCTTTAAAATGCAACAACCTTAAATGTCGTAAACCTTTAACATATTCAGCTAAAGCATGTGTTACCAGTTGTTCTCGTAATAATGATATATTATATTTTATTTACTTTTGTTAATTTATTTTAGATATTTTTTGTTTAAATTGTGCACAAAATGCATTTTCTAAAGCCTCAGTTTGTCCAGCTTGTGAAACTCAGCTTGTACAAAGGTTTGAAAAATTACTATATTTCTCACGTAAAACTAATAAAATTAATAGAGAGGATGTGGTAATGACCGATTTAAATCCATCAGAATCTTTCAAATCAGTAAGCCAACTATATACGAATATATCCAGTTATCTAAGTAATTTTAGTCAATATTAGCGGGATTTACTCCAGAAACAATAATAGAAATTTGCTCAAAAGGTCTTGCATTTTGGAATTATCAATTATCTCAAGAAATATATTTTCAAGAATTACTAAGTCAAAATCTTAAAGATAAAAAAATTATACTTGATCAAAAAATTAAACAAGTTATAAACTCTGCTAATGATGAAATAACATGTACAATTATAAAATATTATTATATTTAATTCTAACACTTATTCTTTAGTGCTGAAAACTAAAATTAATGGTAATATAATATTCGATGCTCTGATTCAAATCAATTGTTTTGGCTCAAAATATCAGATTGAATTGTATTTAATCTACCATATCATGATATAATGATATTTCAATATATAATAAGTTTAATTCATCATATAATATAAATATAATTAAAATTGATTTGAACTAGAGGAATTTATGTCTAAATATACTAATTTTGTTTAGAACTTATTGAACAAAGAAATAATGATAAGCAAAAGATCAACCAACTCTCATTACAATTTATAGATAAAAACAAGCAGTTTTTAAAACTACAGGTAATTAATGATTAGCTTATTAAATTCATAAGCTTAAAATATTATAGGCCTATTGTGAAAAACTGAAAAGAAATAACCTGGTATTAAGTAGTAGAAATAGCATAGAAAGAGATCAAGTTGATCTTGAAGTGAACAGTTCTTTCAGACCATCAACACATAGCACAAATGGATTTAGCTCAGCCATAAATAATTTTGGATTTAGAAACCAATATTTATAATTATAGACGAACTTTATTGCTACGAGTGAACATGTAAGTGAACAAATATTAAAATCACTATCTTTATTTGCTATCAATATTTTCGAAAATAAAATGTATTTTGGTTCTTGATGTTTAAACAATATTTGTTGATTCAAAACTATAACTGTTAATATATATGGTTGATATATATTATAAATTATCAATTTAATAAAAATATTTTACTAACACAAAACATTTTTAATTTTTAATAATATGATTTTAATGCACCACTCTAAGTTATAAAGTAACTTTTAACCATAAATAAATTAGAATTATGAGAAATTTATTAATCAAATTTGTAAATTTCTGAATATTGATTAACATATAATAGAAATATTTTGTTTGAGATAAGTGCAATATGATTTATATTTTCATTAAAGCTTGATTAAAAAAGAAAGTTTATATTAAGTGCAACATTTTGTTTTATATCAAGAATATGCAATATCAGATTCTGATAGTCTCATTTAACCTTTTTAAAAATAAAATTTTGGAAAAATCAAAAAATGTGGAAAAAAGATTTGATTGATCAAGATAGTTAGAATAGAGATCGTAACTGAATTGTTAGATTATATGACAATTCAAATCAAATACTAAGATAACACATATTAATACCACCAGTGCTTTCGGTATAAGTATTGATATTAATGACTGAATATTGATAAATGAAAAGTTGGATAATTAGTCATCAACTAGTTTCGTCATTAAAACAGCTGTTTCAGAGTGAATATTTGGCAATCAAGCAATCATACTCCTTAATCATTGTGAATTTAATTATCATATTCTATGATTAGGTTTGGGATGAAAGTGTTGAGAGGATTATTTTTAGCATGAAATATTTAATAATAATTTGATCTTTTGGAGTGGCATTAGATAGAAAATTTGATTGGACTGTTGATGGATTTGAAACTTGGTTGGAATGAAATTTTACTAAATGGAATGCAGGATGGTGAGAGTGGTTTTCAATCAATTATTAAATTTTACTCAATCAAGGTAAGCTCAGCCGATACAAATGAATCCATCCCCAATTTAACTAATAAGAAAGCATTTATTCAATGATAATATCATCAATGCTAAGTGGTTGCTCGTATAAATATCACCATTCACTCATTGATTCCATCATTTTAGTTTAATATTAAATTAATATTAACAAAGTTAGTTCATCTTATCATAATTCATATTTATTGAGTTATGGAATTTTTAATTATTTATTTAGTTTATGTAGCGAGAATATATTGTATTAACGATGGTAAAGGATGGGATAATGCTTCTAATATAGGTAATACATTTTATCATCACTCTCATAATACCATCTCTTATATTTACATTATTCTAGGTAGACAAAGTTATGAGGAATTAGAAGACACTTATGAAAATGTATGTGGAGGCATTTTCGCAATAATTGGCCTGTTTTTAATTTTTCCAATTAAAAGATGGCTAAAGATTAAACTAATGTTGATGGGTACATTTGGATGTGGTAATTTGCGATATTATATATATTTGTTTATATATTTACTTTATTGATAGCTTTCTTTTTGATATTGATTGTAAGTCAACTGATTAATTTTGCCGAAAACCAGTGGTTTTATTGGAAATTATCTTTGATATCATGCTGTTTTGTAATTGGTGTAATTAGTGCGTATTTCGCGTGTAAAAAGCCAATGATAATCATAGCTCAAATTTCTCTTCTCTCTGGGCTACTCATCGGAATGGCTATTATTCGCATGGGAATCATCTCTTATCCTCTAGCAAGGACGGTGTTCACAATATGCTTGGGAATTTGTGGGATGATGATAGGATTAAGCTTTAAAGATTGGGCCATATTGGTCTGCATCAATTGGAATGGGATAGAATTAATATTTCATGGTATTGATCTAGCAGTCGAATTTGGCTATGTTCAGTTCAATCAAGTAGGCTGGCACCGTATTTATGAAGCGCCTCCTCCTCTTATAAATGGGATGATATTTTTAAGCATTGTGAGTACTCTCTTAATGATTTTAATTAGGTGGAAAATTGTAGGGAAAGAAACAATAGATGACATCAATTGTTTTAAATCCGCATTAGAAGAATTCGATACAAGCTCAGCGTTTAGTATTGAAGTTAAAATTGATCCATAAAAATGTATATATATATATATAATTAATTCATTAAAACTTATTCATTGAAGTTGGAAATAAATTGTTAATATTATAATATATATTTTATTGATGTTTATGTTAAGCTATTTAGGACTGCGATCTTCAACTGAATGAATTGTGATAATATCTCCCACTTTCACAATGCCTATTACAAATAATGAACATTAGATATATTAACACTTCAACCGATAAAAATCAGTTACCTTGAGATGAATGGACAAAATGAGCACCTATAAATGATTTAAATCTAGCAATGTTAGGATACACTCGTCTGTGCTTCATCAAAGTCTTTGAAGGCTCAGTGGGATGTGCGACTCCATTTTCGGGATTAACATTTGGGAAAGTGCATCTAGAACAAGGCTCAGCACCTTGGAATTTCACATTGCCAATTTGGATTTCTGACCAATGATCTTCTTCATAAGGATCAGATCCACTCAATACCAAATTGGGCCTAAAGTTATTAGCATTAACTGTTTGCTTTAATTCATCTGAGGGGAGTTCTTTTTTCAAGCTGTCGATTGAGCTCTGAGATACAAAGTTGAATGGAAATTTATCAGCAAAATTAAACTAGACAAATATCAATATTAATCAATGCCAATATAATACATATATTTTAATATACTTTAGGAACAAATTCCAAATGACCTAATTCAATATCTACAGGCTTGCGAGCATCTTCACCCTTCATAAAGATCCTAGCTTCAGTTTCCAACACCTTAGAAATCCAATTGGCAGCTTCATCCCCCATATAATAGCCATTGATTTCATGATTCCAAATTTTAACGATGGTTTTATCAGTCGTTTCTTTAATTTTACTATATTTCACTTAATTACAATGTATTACTAAAAACAATGTTCAAGTTACCTGATATTGGTGGTTAATAACAAAGGATCAAAGCCTTCATAAGATAACTGAACAAAAGTTTCATTATTATTTTCGATAATTTTAGTTTCAATAATAACAGTCTAAAAAATGCTACTAGTCAATATCGGTATTAGTATTATGAAATATAAATTACTTTGGGATACGTTCTTCCAGTAATCATTTTATCATTTTTATCAACAATTACATATTTTCTATCTAATTCAAAGCCGTCTATGGAAGAAGGAATTTAGTCAATATGTATTGATTTGTTATTAATGTATATTGAGTACTTTCGGTAACTTGACATTGATCTAACTCGATCCCTTTACAAGATTTGACAGGATAAATAATAATTTTTTCAACTTTAATAATTTTAGTCATTATATCAATTCAAATGGTAGTAGTTGTTATATTTAAGATTTGGGTGTTCCCAGTTTATATATGAATAAATTGGATAAATTTTGAAATGTTGAGAAATGATAAGGGTAGTTTGATAGATGTTGATTAAATATACGTGAATTTATCCATATTTAAATCTGATTACTAATATAATTACATTTTTTTCAACTAAATTTTGGATTAATTTGGCACTAAGATTATTCTAAAATCAAGATTTATTCAAATTAGAAGTGTTTTTTTTACTTAAGAAGAGCTTTCCAGAGATTGAAATATATTCAAAGCATCTAACGGAACTATTCATCAAATAATATTTACGATATTATTTTTAAACGGAAAGGTTCGGTTGAATTGTCATTGTGGGAAAAATAAAAAAATATAAATAAGGAATCTTTTATTCAATATGTCTTCATTTAGAATTCATATATTTTGAAAGGGTTTTTTAATCTAATATTTATATATTTTATTGCAACTAACTATAGATAATTTATTAACATCAGATGATTAACTTATAGTATTTAGCTATTTATTTTTAACAGTTCTTGGAAGCTTCACTGGTTTTGAGCATGTCTATTAATATTTAATCAGAGCCTAAATAAACTATCATTTGCAACACAGATAACTGGATATTATCTTTCAATCGTATTTAGCTTCAAACAGTATAGCACTAAATACACTGTTGTTTTCCTTAGTCAAATGTGAACAATTCTGTTTATATTTTTTCATTCAATTTATAAGAATAAGTTAGAATTCCAATATATAACCTTGTAAATATCAGTTGCAATATATTTTGATTTTATATAATTCAATTATCTGTTATTCAAATTTTACTAACTCTTGAATCCATAGTTTATTGAAATGTTTATTATATTATCTTTGGTTAATGCCATTATCTTAGTATATATATATGTTCAACGATAAGTTTAATTAATTTATCTAATTATTATTGATTTAATTATTTAAAATTGGGATATAAAGTTAATTTAATTAATCATATTTAATACTGTCTTTTTCTACCTATAACTGTAATACTAACAATATTCCGGCACTATTACACCTATTAGATTTTATCTTTATATTCTAATGTTTCTAGAAATTAAGACAAATAACTAAGCTCCTAAGAGGAATATAACTAAAAATGCATTTCAGTTTTGCTTGTTGTATATAAACCTTATAATTAATTACTATTTTGTTTTATTTATCAAATAATAAAAAAGAAATATTACAAAGATTTATCATTACTATTATATTGACAGTGAATAATAAAATAATTTCAAAAGAAAATGTATAGAAAATTATGACAAAAAATATAAAAATAAAAATTATTAAAAAGTTGAAGTCATTATAAAGTATATAAGAAACTTGTTTAATAATTATTAAATAATATTATAATTTTTATAACTCAAATTTTATTTAAGAACAATGATAAAAAAATATTGTTATATTAAAAGTAATAATAAAAAACTATAATATGATAATTTTAATATATATTCAGAAATTAATTATCCAAATAAAGAATATATTTTTAATATATGGTAATTATATTCATTAATATTATAATAGAAAATTATATAATATTTATGGATATTAATATATATCTTGGACCAAATAAAGTTTTAAGTATTTTAACACTATATAAAAAACAGTTTGAGATATATTAAAATAGAGTGATATAACCAATACAATATAAAAAAAGACTTTAATTAATAGTGATATAAGAAATTTATTATTATTGAGTTTATTTAAGATTTAAAAAAAAACTAGTCTATAAAATTATATTAAAAATTATTAGACTATATAAATTATAATATAATATTGAAAGAATAAGAAGTTATATAATATATAACAAAGATCAATCATTTTATTAG
>JNEM01007564.1:0-25677 GCA_000697335.1 Conidiobolus incongruus B7586 | reverse complement strand
AAAAAATTTAAAAAAAATATATTAAGGTTTTAATTACTTTTATAAATAAAGTTTATCAATTTATCATTCATTTTAATCAAATATTTAGTTTCAATATTTTAATAATTAAATAACTATATTAAGACACATATGTTTTAATATGATTAAAAATTATATATTAATTTATAATATAAAATAAATTGACTTAATTTAGTATTGATTATATTAATAACAGTAATATGAATAATTTTAATATTATAACTCATTTTTATGGATTAGTATAAATAAACAATATATGATAATATTATAAATTAGGTGACTTTTTTTCCATATAATATGCCTATTTCAACTAAATATAAGGATTATTCCTTTTTCATATAACTAGCCATTTCAACTTTATCCTTTAATTAGCTAATAATATAACCCTCTACAAAACTCCAGAAATTTATTACTATAAGTAAAATATATAAAACCAAGAATAAGAACTATTGTATAAATAAAAAGTTTGATCTTGATCTTCCTAACTATTTAGCTTAAATCAATAAACCCCCTATCTCCTTAATATATATTTGGGATCCTCTAGATCTCTTTTTTTAATTAAAACTATTCTGGACAAAACTTTCCCAAGACATGTTAATAGTTTTTTCAAATTATTTGTAATTAGATAATTTTATATAAATTAGTTATTTATATTTAATAGTTATTATTAATAATAATAGATATTTTTTATTAATTCTAAGGATTTTATTTAAAAAAATATAATCTAAATAATAGATATAGAATTTAATATTAATTACCCTTATATTTATAATTAGATCTGTATATATTACTTTATTATAATAAGTTATATTAATATTCAATAAATGATATTAATTTATAATTTATATAATAGGAATTTTTGGAAATTAAAAAAAATATATATTTTGATATATAAAAAAAATTAATATATAATGTAAAATTAATAATTTCTTTTATTTCTAATAACTTTTTGCTATATTTTTAGCAAAAATCTAACACCTAAAAAATAGTGCTTTTTATTAAAACCTGAAATTTGATATTTTATAAACTAATTAAATTTTCTTTCAAAAATTTTCTTTTCTTCAAATTGGTTTTTTTAATTGCCTAAAACATTTATAATCATATAGGTTATAATCTGAAGAATATATTAGATATGGTATTTTTCCAGTTATTTTTATTTAGAATATTTTTTATTAGTTTAAATTTATGTATTTTATAATTTTTATGCAATATAATAGGTTTTCTAAAACTATTTTAAATATATTTATTTGAAAAAGTTTTATTTAAAAAAATATATAGTTTATTATTAATTGATTTGCTTTTATAAACTAAATAAGAATAGTATATATTATTATAATCTATTATAATAATTAACATTTTCTTATTAACAAAGTATTTGTTTAAAGGAATTTATAAAAGAGATTGATTTAACTTAATCTAACACTTTAATTTATATTTTAATAAAGGATTATACAAAGCACCCAAGATTTATCAATTATAGTAAATTGTTGTAAAAGCTTTGGTTTCTAGCTATATTATACTAAGTTTTATTTAATAATAGCTATTTTAACTTTTTTTTGAGCTTTAGTTAAATTATAAAATACCCATTTTATATTTTTATTAATTATTTTCATTTAAACTTTAATATATATAAGATACTTATGTAACTAGTATTAAAGTATCTTGAAAATTCTTTAGCTGAAATAAAAGAGTGTTTCTTAATATATTTTTTGATTTTATTAATAATTAAAAGAGTAACAGTTGAAATTAATATTTTAGATTTTAATAGGTTTTAGGTAATTTCTTTTATAGCTTTAAAAAAATTTACCTAACAATAAATTATTAATTTAGATAATGTTTTATTACCAAAAGCTGCTTATAAATTTTAAATGATTTCAGAGAGTTTGTGGTTAAGTTTTACTAATAATAAAATAAAAAACTTTTGATGGTTATTATTTAATTTAAGTATAATTAAACTAAATAACTAATTTTAAAAAATTATTTTTTTTAATCAAAAAAATTATTATATATTATTCAAATCTATTTATTGTCCTATTTGTTTTGTATATATTTTTTTATTTGATATTAATAATATATTTGAAAAATCAGAAATTAAAAAATTTCCTATTTTTTTAATCCAATGGTAATAAAGTTTTTATTTTTTGAATTTTAGGGTATTATTTTAATTTAATATAATTTTTTGATTGATATTTTAAATCATAGTTATATAAAGGCTTTTATTATATTATTTATAATTTTTATTATTTAAATTTTGGTTTTTGGTTATAGTTTGATAAAGTTTATTTAGTTATAGCCTATCAAATTATTATTAAATTTGATTTAATTTATCATATATTTATTTTACATTAAAAAATAAATTTAAATTAAAAATATTAAAAACAATAATATAAATAATATTATAATATTTGAAAAGCTATATAACTAAATCAGAAAAAAATTATTTTATATTAATAACTATAATACATAAATAAAATTTTTTAATAATTAATTTTTAAATAATTTGTGTTATTTTTAAGTAATTTACCAAATAATCAACTATTTATTTAAAAGAAATAATTATTTTTAAATTATTTTTATATTTTGAATAATTTACAAAAAGTTTATGGTTAAGTTTTATTAACTCTGAAATAAAATATTTTTGATAATTATTTTTTTAATATAAGCACGATTAAATTTTTAAATATATAAAAATATTAAAAATTGATACATATATATATATATAAATATATATATAGTTTGATAGAATATATTTTCCTATTATTTTATATATTTTCTTTTCTAAAACAGATAATTGATTTGAAAAATCAGAAATTAAAAAATTCCCTGTTTTCCTTAATTTTAAGATAATATTGATAGAGTTGAATTTATATAAGATTTTAAACTGATATTATTAGTTATTTTAGAATTGACATTTAGTGGTGAAAACTTATTTTTTCAAAGTGCATATTTTTAAGATTAATATTAAAAAAAGCTATTATTTAGATGTTAATCAAAAAATAATTAAATAATTTGGTACTTATATATTTTGGAAAAAATATCAACTCATTTAATTTATAACCTATTAAATATTAACATTAATATTTACACCTATAGTTCCTATTATTTTATGCTATTAACAAGATTCTTAAACTTAATACAAAAAAAGAACCCCTATTTCTAGAAATTGTGGTTATCATCTAAATATTATACATGATTGATTTTAATTTGATATTATTAAATGTAATATAGATTACTAATTTTATTATTGGATTAATAAATTTATACTCTATTTTAAATCTAACATTTTAAAAGGAAAAATTAGATATATAGTAAAACTAGAACATTTAAGGTTTTATAACGGTTTTGATACCCCAATTGTAAAGTTTTTCCCCAACACTGAATCAATCTATTATATTTAATTGCATAAAAAATATAATTTTAAAATTATAAAAATTCTAATCAATTTTATCTAAAAATAGTAAATTAAATCCATCCGCGAGGTCTCAACTATTTTCATTTTATATTTTAACTTTATATACTATAAATAATATGTAAAGTTGGTGAGTTTAGTCAAATGTGTTAACTGACCTTATAGTATTATTATTAATGTAAAATACAATTTTGACAAACTAAATTATTACATAATATATCCAAGTTGCCAAGAGATTGTCTATTATCCTAAAATATTATTATTATGATTAAAATTTATTTTTAATATGATATTTATAATTTGATACTTTTAATTTTAATTACCGATTAAATAAAAAAATTATTCGCATAATTAAAATTCAATTAAAGGCATCAAAATTTGAAATTTTATTGCATTATATAAATATATATATAATATTATTTATAAATTGAATATTTTAATTTTTTTTGATAATGACAAAAAAATAATATTTAAAAATCAATTGTTTCTGAATGATATAATAATTATTTTTGTTATTGTATAAAATATCTGATTATTTACGTCTATTGAATTTTTATTGGTTGTTATATTTCTTTTTTTTTCAAAATTATTTGGAGATAATGACATCTAATACTCTTGAATTATCAAAAGATGAAGGATTATTATTTATTAGAATTTGGCAAATCTTGACACCAATTATTGGTATTATAGGGCTACCATTTTTATCGGTACTATTCTGGTCGACTTGGAAGCAATTGAAATGGTGGAGTAATCCAGATATCAAGCTGGGAATTGTTGTGATGTTCTTTGATTTAATAACTTGTATAGGCCAGATTTTAATACCGATTGGTCATATTATTTATCACAGAGTTTTTTACGATTACATAAATTATTGCAAGGCATATTATTTCATTCATGGCTCGTTTATTCTTTGCTCCGCTTGGTTCATACCAGTAATCGCAATGGAACGTTGCTCAACAATGGTGTTCCAAGCTCGGATCAAAGCTCGGTACTGGTTGGGAATCATGGCTCTTATTCCAATTATATTCAATGCTGTTGGGGTTTATGGAGCGGTCATCGATTCAATCAAACCGGGGGTATTGGGGGTATCTTGCGGTATGGAGTTGATTCGACCTCAAGATGCTATACTTGGATTAATTTGGATACTAATGGATTGGATATCAATACTAATTGTTCTTATTTCCTATATTTGGATCATTGTATATTTCCGCAGAGCGGCAATTAAATCTAAAAGTCAATTTGAGCTCATTAAAGATTTTGATAAGATGGTTAACCAAATCATTATTAAATTAATATTCGTTGTCGTTCTTTATTGTATTACCAATGGATTCGAAGCTGTTTTGGTTATGCATTCAGGAATATTGAAAGTTTCAAGAGCTCCATTGATGGATTTAGTATCTCGTATTTTGCAAAATTTTAATCCTATTGTTAATAGCTTTCTGATACTGTTGGTAAATCGTGAAGTATATCAAGGATTTATCCAAACTTCCTTTGGTCGACATTTTCGAAGATTTAGATTACATACAGATGATAGGATTGTATAGTTAAAAATTAAATTGATAATTTTTCAAAATTATTAATTACCAAAATCAAAATTTATATTACCATAATTATAGTAAAAAATTAAAAATTTGAGCAAATAAGTTTGAAATAAAAGCATATATTAAACTTTAGGATATTGTGAATTATTACAGATAATATTTTAAGTTCATATTAACCTTTTTATTGAGCTGTATTATTTTATAAATCAAAATTTATTTAAACAAATAAAATTTATAAATTTTTCAATATAATTAATCAATATTTGACTATTTTCTAGTTTTATACATCATTCTTATATTGCATAAAATACCATGGTCATTGATTTAAGATTTGTATAATTTAGATAACTTAGTCATTACTTAGCAAACTATAGATTTTCATTTTCCAAAATTTCATGACAATTCATGAAATACTATTAAATTAAGTGTTATAATAGAAAGATTAATCCATCAACACAAATTTAACAGCATGATCTACTAAAGTAATTAATTCGCTTGTTTGAAAAATGTTATGTTTTATCTTGTATATACCAATTATTTATTTCTTTTTTCAGCTACTTAATCATCAACTTTCATTTGAAGTACATGCAGCTACTATTACAATGTTACATATCACAGTTTTGTAAATCTTATTAGGTAATATTGAGATCGATATATTGTTAAAGCAAAATTGGTTAATTTTAAAGTATATATTTAAAAATTGATATGAGCATATATTGAAATCAATGATATTATTATTATTAGCTATTAAATATATTTAATTCCAAATAGTTTAAAATATATATTAAAATAGTTTTTTATATCAATTTAAAATGAACTCATTAGATGATGATATTTAAATTAGAATCCAAATTACACGAAAATATTTAAGATTATAATTTGATTCATATTTTATATAATTAATAATTATATTATTATTATATATCCTAGTTTATAATCACTTTTTACAAATAAAATAAATAAAATCTTTTAAATTAATTTGATTTAGGTATATTTTTAAAATTTATTGAAAATTTCATTTCAAGTTATTTAGCTTTATGTTAAGTGAATCATTATATAAAACAACTATTAAAATTATCATATTAATTCAATCAATAAATAGTAGCTGATTCAATTCAAGTTTAATTTAAAGAGCAATATTTTAATTTAATATTATTTATTCAAATTTATTTAATATTAAAAATATTTTTTCTATACATTGATATAATAGTATGCGACTATTTATCAAAATAATAAGATTTCAATTGTTTATTAGAATTATTAAAAAATCTGATATCAGAGTATATTTATAAAAAATTTAAAACTTAATAATCAGATTGAAAATCATATTATTAAAATTGATTTAATATTATTTAATTCACATTTTTGTGATAATACAACTAAATTTATAAATTCTTCAAAAAAACATATAAATTAAATTTTAGTACATTAAAATAAACATTATAATTTTATTAAAATTATATTTTTTTTAAATTAATAGAAATTTTGAAAAATTTAAAAATTACTTGAACTATTTAATGGCATTAAATCTGTTGAATTTGTCAACAGCTAATTGAATTGGCTTTAAAATTTGGGAGATGTTTACACTGAATACAGAGATATTAGGCCTGCCGATCGCATTGGTATTATTATGGTAAACCTAGGTAGATGAGAAATATATTCATTAAACTGGGTTTCGTTATGTTGTTTTCTGATATAGTATCATGTGTCGGCCAGATTAATCTACCTATGAGTATGGTAATTAAAAAGAGACATTTACGGCCATCAGAGTTATTAAAAGGCTTTTTACTACATTGATATTCCTTTTATGTAATGTTAGCATTGATTTATCCCGATAATCGCGTTAGGACGCTGATCAACAATAGTGTCCCAAACTCGGATTAAGCCTTGACACTGACTAGGTATTATGGTCTTTATTCCAGTGGTATTCAATAATATTGGGATTTATGCAGTCTATAATTTAAACAATCCTGGGTAAATGGAAGTATCTTGTTATATATGGTTGGTCAGACCAGGGTTTTGTACTGGGAATAATATTAGTTACAACAGATTAGATTTGATTATTTATTGCTGCTAGTTTTTTGTTTGAGTAATTATTTATTTTTGCAGAGCTTCAATCAACTCACATAATCAATTGGAATTAATTGATGATTTTGATGAGATAATAGATCAAATAATGTTCAAATTGATACCTATTTTCTACATTACCTTAATAATGACTACGAGGCGTTTTCGGCCTAATATTCAGCAAAAATGAGAATTAAGAGGAGTGTTTTGATGAATTTAATATTTCCCATTTTCCAAAATTTCAAACATATTGTTAATAGCTTTTTAATACTATATTTAAATTGAGAAGTATATTAAGTTTTCTCTTTATCTGCTTTTGTAGATATTTTAAAAAATTTGAAAAAGATATTTATCCAAGATTTATATGATTGAATTACCAATAAGTAAGTCACATTGATTAATATTTAAATATTTTATTATATTTATTCTTCCAATCTTATAATATTTTGAAACGTAGTTTAAAAAGTGTATTTAATTTGTAATATATTGTTCATTTAATGAGTAATTTCAATATTATACAATCCTTTAAATTTTTTCACTCAAACTTTCAATGAATTTTCTAACTCAAATATCAAACCAAATTTTTATTTGATAAAATTGAGTTATAAATTGCAAGTTATTATTTAACCAGAATAAATCAAATATTTTATATTTTTTCTATTCTAATTTATCAGAATATGTTTCAAATACTATTTAAATTATTAGAATATTTAAAGTTAATAAATCTCTAATAATGATTTTACAGTTGTCAATTTTAAAATTTTTTCAAAATTTTATTGATTAGTTAATCTATTTGATATATAATATTTAATCTATCCTTTTATTTGTTAATATATTTTACCAATTAAAATTGACAACTGAGATTAAATTTTATTTGAAAATATTAATCCCATATATGTAATAAAAGTAATTAATTTATAATTTTAGCGTATATTTTAGCTATGCTTAACAAAATAAGCTCAATTTTATAGTATATACTATCACAAATAAATTCTAAAGTTTTATCAAGATTTATGACATTAAGTTTGTTGATTCTCTCCAAATTTGATCAGTTTTGCATTGCAAAATTGAAATTAAAAATTTCATCAAATTTAATATCACAATATGTTTTATAATGATATTCTTTATTAAATCAAATATAAGTTTTAAGCATATTTATAATATATTTATTTTATGACCAGAAAATATCTCTGATTGAAATCTTACCTATTAATATTATTCAAATTATATCAATATTATTAAAAAAGATAAAGTTATGAAAAATATTTAATTATAAACTATCGACGGTTATTTTACTTCAGCATTGCGACTATATAGTACAATATTTATAGTTATGCGCAATTTAGAAACCCATCTTGCTACTATCAATTAATGAAAAAGTACTCAAATTACAAAGTTTCAAATAATTGGATAATATTCAAACAAAAATATATTTAACCACAATATAAAAAATCAATTTCATTGGAAATATCAAAATAAATCGTAATATAAGGCTCTTTATAAAAACTTTAAAAATAATATAATAATATTGATTTTTTAACTTTCCCATATTTTTTATTATTTAATTAAAATCTACTTGTTTTATGTTAATTAATTACATTTTAATCCTAATATGGCCATAAATGATTTTGTATATTACCAAGTAGAGTAATATAAAAGTTATTCAGTTTCTTCTACCTTATAAACTATTATTTATAATTTAGATCAATATAGTGAATTATAAAATTATATTGGTAATTGAGGCAAAATGTATTTAAATTTTATATAATATTTGTCAAAAATAAATGAGTTTTAAAAATACTAATGATCTTTTATGTCATATATTTCAGATAATTAGTATTTATATAATATTTAGTGTTTTAAGAATACTTATTATTATAGTAGAATATCTAATCTAAATAATGGATATATAATATATTTCAAACTAATCACAATCTATTTACTATAATATTCAGATAAATCAAAAATAATAATTGAACTAAACTTTATAATATCAATTTTAAAATGTATCTAACCTCAACTATATCAAATTCTGACTCTCTAAAGCTATTTGAATAATTGTATAATTATTAACTTTGGTTTTAAATACCATTCACGGTATAGATTTTATCCTTTCGAATAAGTTCTAACATATAATTAGTTCAAAAATTAAGAATTATTTCAAAATTCATGTTATCAGATGATAAATAATAATTTGGCTAATTGGCAGCTATCCTTAGTATCCATGAGTAGAATATTTCATATTTTAATCTATTATTTTTATTCAAACGTATTCGATCATCCGTTCATTTATAAAGAGAAGAGTAACTTTTTCCAAGTTATAGACATGCATAGTCTAAATTACTAGATTTAATACTATAAGTTATTAAACAAAAAATGAATTTTAAGCTTTAATATCTTATAGTTGTTATTTTAAAATATTTCAAATATATTAGTTTGAATAGAATCTTTAAATATATTTATTTTCATCAAAATAATTTTTAGATTTAATAACAGGATATTCATTATACATAGGATATACAAACTATAAGCATAAATTATATAATTTCTAATATTATATCCAAAAACAAATTAATTAAACAGCTTGATTAAAATATTATCTATAATACAAAAATATTAAAAATAACTTTTTTAAACTTTATTTAATCTCAATTTTAAATAAATATCAATTTTTGATTTGGTATTTAATATTCAAATATTGAATTATATTATAATAATAGTTTTATCAACCTTGATTTATATAAGTACAACTTATTTCAGAATATTTTCTTAACCAATTCAATCAATATAAACCATAAAAAAGTTTATATTTATTTAAACTATTAATTTCATTAAGAATTTTCCAAACTAAATACAGTTAATTTTATAAATAAGATAGATAAATTATATATAAACCAGTTGGTATTTTCATAGTAAATATAAAAATATTTATTCATAAATTCTTTTTCATTAAATTATATTTATTTAAAAGGTTAAAATTGAATTATTAATATTTAAACCAGATAATAATCATTATAAGTATTATTTTAAAATAATCTAAATCAACTATAAACCTTTTAAAATGATTTAAGATATAAATCGCTTATAAAAATAATGATTTATTCACATTTACTATTTATTAATATATCTATCAATTTTTAATTCTAAATATTATTATTCTATTATTAATAGAATTTAAAAAATTAATATTCACTTTCTTTTTTTAAATTTTTAATAAAATTAAAGATTTAATTTAATATATTTTTCATATCAACTAAAAAATTATCAAATCAATTGAAAAATAATAAATCAAGTTTATTATATATATTTAAGTTCATTCTTAAATTGATTAATAAAAATATATAAAAAATTCTTAATAGTTTAACTTAAGTTTAAAGAACATAAATAACTATATCTAATAAAATTTTTAAAATATTATTTTGTAATTTAAATAATAGGAATTTTTTATAATTTAAAAAATATATATTTTAATATATAAAAAATAAAAGTATATAATATAAAATCAATAATTTCCTTTATTTTTAATAACTTTTTGCTATACTTTTGGTAAAGATCTAATATCTAAAAAATATTTCCTTTTATTCAAGACTGAAATCTAATATTTTACAAACTAGTTAAATTTTTTTGCAAAAATTTTCTTTTCTACAAACTAGTTTTTTAATTACCCAAAACAATTATAATCACATGGGTTATAATCTAAGAAATATACTAGATATGGTATTTTTTTCCAGTTATTTTAAATTAAAAGATTTTTATAGCTTTAGATTTATATATTTTATAATACTCATACAAAATAATAAATCTTTTCAAATTATATTAAGAATATCAATTTAAAATAGTTCTATTTAACAAAAGAAATATAAAGTTTATTATTAATCAATTTTTTTTAATCATTAAATAAAAATAACATATGCTATTATAACCCATTACAATAATTAACATTTACTTATCAACAAAGTTTTTATTTAAAGGAATTTGTGGAAGGGGTTGGTTTAGCTTAATTTAACATTTTGATTTATATTTTGGTATAGTATTATATAAAGGGAGCCAGGATTCATCAATTATAATAATTCATTATAATATCCTTGGTTTCTAACTATACCTTAGTAAGTTTTGTTTAGCAATAGCTACTCTAACTTTTTTAGGTTTTAATTATATTATAAAATACCAATTTTATTTTTTTATTAATTAATTTTAATTTAAACTTTAATATATATAAAATATTTATATGACTAATATTAAAATACCTTGATAACTCTTTAGCTGAAATAAAAAGGAGCTTTTTAATGTATTTTTTTTACTTTATTATCAATTTGAAAAAAACAGGTAAAATTGGTTTTTTAGATTTTAGTAAGTTTTGGGTAATTTTTCTTCTAGCCTTAAAGTAATTTATCTAGCAATAAATTATTAATTTGATAATGCTCTATTAGCAAAAGCTGCCTATAAACTTTAATTGATTTTAAAGGATTTATGGTTAAGTTTACTAATAATAAAATAAAAAACTTTTGATATTTATTATTTAGTTTTAATATAATTAAATTATAACAATTAATTTTAAAAAATTATTTTTTTAATCAAAAATATATATATATATATAATTCGAAACTATTTATTCTCCTATTTGTTCTGTATATATTTTTTTATTTGAATCTAATAATATGTTTGAAAAATCAGAAATTAAAAAATTTCCCATTTTTTCAGTTCTATAGTAATATATTATCTATAAAATGATAATAATACCTAGTTATTAATTTAGGTTTATTACATTATTTAATATAATAATTTATTTATATTATAATTGAAATTTAGATATTTACAAGTTATTTTTATTTTGATATTTATATCAAAAATATTTTAATTATATTGAAAAATATTCATTAAGTATAACTAAACTAAATTTAAAAATATTTTTATAATAGTAAAATATAATCATTATTATATTAATTAATGATCTTAAATTTAATTATAATAATTAAAGCTTTTTAATAGAATTTTTTAATTATAAATTAATTTTGATATTTTTATATTTTTAACTATAAAATTAATGGACAAGAATAAATAATAATTATATTTAATTAAAATTTATTTCTTTTATTTCAACTATATTTTTCAAAATAATAATTTAAATATAAAAAAAATAAAAATTTTTAATTTAAAAAATATTTTCAAAAAAAATTAATAATGTTATCATATAAATATATTTAGGAATATAGTAGATTTAATACAAAGGAAAACTTATTATAAATGTAATATAACTTTTAATATGGTGCTAAATATGGCAAGATGATATAAATATAAACAGAGTTTATTTAAACTTAATAAACAAAAGATTTAATATAGATATATCAGATACTATATTAAATAGTATTAATAACATATATTTAAAAATATCAAAAAGTAATAATAAGAGGAAATGAAAAAACCATGGTTATTGGTTAAATCTATATTATTTATATAATTATAATCACTTTAAAAGTATACAATAATTGATTAATTTAGAGTTAATTCAATTATATAGAATTATATATAAGAATTTCAAGAACTAGTGTTTAATAGGTTTAATTAATAAAAATAGCTTTAGTTTAATATTAGTATATATTATATAGATAAGTATTTTATTAAACTTATATAAATATTACTATTATTGTTTTTATTTCTTTTATTTTAAATATAAAGAGTAATTTGATTTATATATTATTATTTGATTAAAAAATTATATATATTAAAGCAAAAACCAATAAATATTATGTTTATTTTTATTTTTTTTAATAATGACAATTATATTTATATATATTCATTATATATATATTTTGTATTAAAAATATTTATTTATTATATTATTTTATTTTCTTTAATTCCATAGCGATCAGAATTTATATATTTAAATAATAATTTTACCAGTATATAGCTGATAGATATTTATTTAATCAATTAAAATTTAATAAAAAATTCTATAAATTCTGAATTTAATTATATAATTAAATGCTTCATAATGTAATTTATACTTTTTAACAAAATTAACACTTATTTGAATTTGAATTAAATATAAATTACATCCCAGACTTAAACTAAGTTTTATCTTTTATATTAGAAAATATTCGTTTTCATAATCTATATCAATATATATAATCAAGAATTTTAAAGATACCTACTTATTATTTGTATCTATATTTTTGAACATATAGTTTATAATAATATTTTAATTACATCAATAATAATATTATTTTTAAAATTACTCTATATTAAATTATTTCATACTTATATTCAATTGTCAAATAATTATATAGTTCAGTCTTTAAGTATAGATTTTTAAAATACAATAGTATATTCCAATTGTATTCAAACTGAAAAATATTTATTTTTAATGATATATAAATCACAATTAATAAGTTATATATTTATATTATTCATTAACTAATATAATATTCCATATAACAAATTTAAATAAATCATCATTATCAAACTCACTGAATTTGAAAATATTTTATTATATCTAAGCCAATATAAAAGTTTTAATATAAATATTGATTTAGTATTTAAAATATTATTATCCTAACTTTTTAATATATTTTCTCATAATCAAAAAAATATATATTTTATCATTCCTGATTTTCGGTGGATAATTTTAATAAAAGAATTAAATATAAATAAATTCGATAATTTATAGTTATAAATTAAACATAATGATACATAATGTATTTCATAATAAATTTTATTATTTAATTTGATAATACTTGAACATAAGATTCTTTAACATAATATTTGCATAATATGATCAGAATTAAATCTAAAGCCTTTTATCATGATTTAGTATTTATAATAAGCTAACCAAAAAGATCTTTTTATTAAATTTATCATTTATTACCAGGTAAGTTATTTCAAAACTAAATGGGAGCTCATACAAAATTTGCAAAAATCTTAAAATTAATTTTAAATTTTATTCTCTCAATAATTAATAAAGCCAAAAAATAATCCAAAAATATTTTGTTAAGCTAGCAAATTATCAAATACTCTAATATTAATTATATTGGTATATATTATATATTATAATTAGTTTCTTAACTTGGCTTAATTAATAGACACTCTGAATCAATAACTTATAATTTGAATTAAATTTCAAAAAGAAAAAATTAAATGATAATTAAAATATAACTAAAAGTTAAATATCCTAAAAAAATAATTTTTGAAAGATAAGCTGCTTATATAATTCCTCACCCCAACAAAAATCAGAATATCAGGCTAGGTCAAAATATTCCACTTTATAAGTTGCAATCAATAAATAATATATTTAAAACAAATGACAATGACTATCAAAAATTATAATATCATATATTTTTTTTATTTAGCCATTGAAGGAAAATTGATTCATAGTCAGTATTGTATACTTTGTATAAATAAAATGTTATTTAATTATTTCTCTTATTATAATTAATTGATACTTGTTTTTTATACGGTAATCGCAAAATAAGTAAAATTCAAAAGATTTTTCAATAAAAATAATTAGTAATAGATATATTATCTGGAATATGTAGTAAATTACATCCCAGAAGCTTAGGGTTACTTTGGGTAATTAAATGATATAAAAATCAAAAAAAAATTTGTAAATAAATTTGATTAGTTTTTGAGATACCAAATTTCAGTACCCGATAATAAGAATTATTTTTTAGGTATTACATATTTGCCAAAAATATAGCAAAAAGGTTAAAAATACCCAAGGAGTACTTTAGTTATTATTATGTATACTTTTTTCTAAATTATGTATTGAAAATTTATATTCTATTTCAAATAAATCTTATTATTCAAAACTTGGAGTAATTTTTTGAATATCAAAATTCGCTTTATATACCGTATGGCAACTAAATATATTATATTTATATTTCAATTTTTGGAATAATATGAATTAAAAATATAATGTTGAGGTTTTTTATCCTTAGCTAATTTAAAATTACCATTTTACTTAAAATCAAATAGTAATGATAATATTTATATATTGATGGAGCATCCACCTTATAGATCAAAATCATTATCTAATGGTCAGATTTAATATATATTATTAACCAAATCTTTCATCAATGCGTAATTTAAATTTCCCAAATTAACGACCGAAGGAAGTGCTAATATAAGCTGATAGACTTCATGGTTAATACAAAGTATCAACAAACTATAACAAATTAGACTAGTTTTATAAAACACAAGATACTAAATTCATTCATTGGTCCGTCTTATCGCCGTAATTGCTCCATATACTACCAAATAAGACGCCCAACCATTTGTATTGCAATAAAGCCAATTGATGAACTAAATTCTCAGCATAATTCGATAAAACAATTTTTCAAAATACTTGTAGGAGCCGGTTTCATTGTGGTTTTTAAGGATGTTCTGCGGAAATATATAATGATTCAGAGATAGCATCCACGAACAGTAAGTAAAGATGCCCAGTTATTAAAGAACCAAATGGCTATGGCTATAGTAGCTTTTATTAGCTTTGAGCCTAGACTGCAATACATTTCCATCTGTACAGGCTTAACCAAATCAATGAGTATTTCATAAATTCCTTCAGTAGTGAATCCAATTGGGAAAAGCGCCATGATACCCAACAAATACTAAACCTTGATTCAAGCTTGGAACGCAATTGTCTAACAGCGCTCGATTGCAAATAAAGGAATGAACCGAGCTGAGGATATCATTAAACCAGCATGCTTGACATAATCAATTTTGCAAAAAATAAGATAATGGAATAAAAGGCTTGGATTGATAATATTGGTCATTGGTGATACACTTTAACCCAAACAAGTCATTAAATCAAAAATCACAACAAACCCTAGAATAATATCTGAATTAGGTATATTGTTTTGTTTCCAGGTGGACTAGAGTAATACCCCTGTTGTCGGTAAAGACAGCATACCAGAGATAAGATTACATATTTGCCATATTGTAATAAATAAAAATCGCTTGTTAATATTTTTTGATTTGGGATGAATTTTATAATTCATAATATATTTAAAATAGGTTGTTAAAATTTTTAAAACGTCTTTAATTACAAACAAACTCATATATTCTTCAATATTAAACCTGCAAAGGTTTGATCAAAAATTTTCATAGTAAATTTTCATTAATTGTTGATATTATATACATTATATAACTCATTAGTAATTTTTGATTGATTTGAGTAAACTCTTAAATTTTCTCATTTTCAAATATATTGATTTTTATTGATTTTATATAAAATTATATTATATATACTGAAAGCATTAAGATATTTAATCATCCTTGGTCATTTAGAGCAATATTATAATATTATTGAAAAAAAATCATGATTTATATTGTTTGATTTTAGCTAAAGAATTTATTTTCTGAACCGTTATATATCACTTATCCATTTAATTTGACCTCTCTTCAAAGATTTAAGGGATCGCAAATTCGCTGGTATAGCATCTGTATTGCATAATATTTTTTTGATTATATGATAATATTGTTGGTATAGTAATAGAAAAAGAGCAATTCGCAATTTATAGGATCCTATATTAATTTATATATTGAATGATTATTATTTAATACTAATTAGATTTTATTCTCAAGATTTTGGGATATAATAAACTATATTTACGAATTTCACCCTATTTTTATTAAATGGTATGATTTTTCCCATAATAAAAATAAGCGAACTGGAAAAGTCATTTAAATTATTATTAATTTAATCAAATCTAAAAATCCAAAATATTCTTGACATCATCAAGGTCATTAAAGATTTATTAGAAAAAACAATTTATACTTTCAAAATTTATAGAATATCTTAATAGATAATGAGAGTTTTTCACGTATGTTGAAATCAAGATAGTTAATGTTAAAATATCTGTACAATTATACTGTTATATATTTCATACATTGACATAATAAATTAATAAAAAATTTTTAAACATCATAATTTTTTGTGAAGATGCTATATTGATATTTAGATTATACTTTAAATTAGTAGTAATTTGATTGAGTAACAAAAATAAAACTTGAAAATGTCAGTTTCTTAGTTACACTCAAATATATAATTAATTGATGAAAGTTAAATGAAAAGCTGAAATTTTCAAAACCCTTCTATATTTACAGTTTGAAACCAATAATATATTTAGTCAAGTCTTTCATCAATATGTAATTTGTATTTTCTGAAATATCGACCCAAGCATGTACTGGTAAACGATTGATATACTTCTCGATTGATACAAATCATTAACAAGCTATTAACTATTGGATTCCAATATTGTAAAATACGAGACATCAAATCCATCCAAACTCCTCTTTTGTATCCCAATACTCCTTCATAGAATACCAAACAAGCTTCCCAGCCATTTGTAAAGCAATACAAGATGATAATCAATATTACTCTAATTGAAATCCTATATGTGATCCTGTCGAAATTTGAGTTGAATTCAAATTGACTTTCATTTTTTAGGGATACTCTGCGGAAGTATACTATGATCAATATATATGATCCAACAACAATAAATATCGATAACCAATCAGCTAGTAACCACACTAACCACATAGTAATATTTGTTGGACCTCCAAAATCTAGGGAGCAGTATATCCCCAAATGCATTGCTTTAGCTCCACCGTGAACGACGCCATTAATCGCGATAGCATTAAATGTGAAGAGAACAGCTGCCATGCATAACAGCCAGTATCTAGCTTTAATATTTAAACGAAACACAATTGAAATACAACGTTCTATAGCAATAATTGGGATTAACCAAGCACTGCACCCTATAATCCCAGTTTGCAAAAGAAAATTTAATTTACACATTACTGGATAGCTGTATAAATATTGTGAGTCGATTAAAGTGAAAATTGGTGCTAGAATCAATCCAATAGAAGTTATTAGATCATAAAACATCACCACAATTCCCAATTTGATATCTGTATTACTATTGTAGCTGAGATGCCTACAGGTAGACCAAAGTAGTGTTAATGTTATAGGTAAACTTAATGCACCTGGTGTTAGTGAGAACACTACCCATACCGTTATAAAATCATTGTATTTTACATTCAAGGATGACGCCAAATCTGAATTCATTTTCTTAAATATATATATATATATATCAAAATATACGCAAGCTATCATTATATATCTCAAATAATCTTATTTTTATCGGAAATTGTATTAACTAATAAGTCATTGTAATAATTAAACCCCTTTACAGTCAATATTTATATCAAGCATTACTAAATGAACTTCAAATATAAGTCCGATTCTACATTTTAACCATCACATATATTAATCTGTATACAATTTCGGAAAATATTGATTTTTAAAAAATTAAAATATTTATAAACTATATAAACTGCAATGCCAATCATGATAGTAATATATTTATATGATATTAATACTTTTAGAAATTTCGAATTATATGCACCTTTTATTAGTGATTAGAAGAAAAAGATTTTTACCAAACTAAGTATGTCAATTAGGAGACTAGTTTTATTTTATACTTGAGAAATATGAAATTTAATTACCATTACCTCTATTCAGTTTGTTTATAAATGTGGAAACCAATTGAAATTTATGACTTATCAATAGATGTTAATATAATATATTGAAAAATATATTGTTTAACGATTAAAATAATATTGGAAAAATAATGTTCAGAAAAATATTTTATAAATAATTATATATTTTGTACAGCATAGCTGATACAATTTAAATAAAGAGTAACTTAAATTATTCAATGCTAATCAGAATATTTATATTGATTTAATCATATTTTTTTTAAATTTATTCATTTCAAAAGTTAAACTACATTGTTGACAGATGTCAATTTTAGTTATAAAAAAATCATTTTTTATATTCCGTAAAATGATATATTGATATAAAAATATATTAAGGTTAATAAAGTTGTTAGTGAAATTAATAAATGATGCTCAGTGTCTGATTTAACACTATAAAGTAACTCTATATCTTTACACATATCGCTCTTTGAAATTATAGATTTTCATCTATTGTAATTTGATTTTGAAACATATCGAATGTATTAATAAATGGAGGAGTATTTTAATATAAAACTCGAGATTTACGATATTAATACTATACTTGTAAAGATTCTGTATATTATAAATATGTGTCAGCCAAAATCATTTTATTTTATATCAATTTATCAATAAACCAAAATAAAATTGAACTTAATATATTTTTCCTTTTCATGCAATTGGAATATAGTTCAACATATAAACTTAAATTTATAAATTTGGAATAAGAAAACTAATACTGAGATCCATTAATCAAAGTCAATGGATAATTATTAATGTATAATCGATTTATCTGTATTCATTCCATACATAATTGTTTAAAACTATATAGGAATATAATTCGAATTATATGTGATAATTAATAAATGAATGAAAGCTTCATATTATAATAATTGCTTTTTTCGAAATTCAGCAAACAAAATATAATACAGTTTTTTCCAATAAGTCATTGATAATATTTCCGAATATTGCTTAAACTATAACATGGTGAAAATTGTCCAGTTTCTGAATGGTTTTTAGTTTCTACTTTGACAATCCTATTCGAAGTAAAAAAATATATCATTGATTTGATTATATATAACTCATTATATTTGAATGTGGGTTTTATTAAAAAATTCATTGATTTTAATTATTGATTGAATAATATATATAATTTCCAACATATAAATGCTTATTGAAACTATATTTCTATTATTAGAAAGATTTTGAACACATTAAATCAGTTTTTCGAAATATTAGATATCATTATATATCAATTCATTTCATTAAAGCATTTTTCCTTTAAGATATTAATTTAATGAATTATATATATCTAAAATAATGCAATAATTCAAGTAGAATTAATTCATATTTATTCACTGATCATAAATTTATTGTGTTGAAATTGTCACATCAATTGCTATCAAATCACTCATAATAATTTCTCTACATTGATTAATCTATTAGAAGTGATGCTCATATTACTAGTTAAAAACTATATAAATACATATTTCTTAAAGTCTCTCTAAATTATCTAGCCAATGATTTATCTCTCCTGTTTGTAAAAGTAATATAAATATAATCACTAAATATACACGAGAAATATATATAATTTTGCTTTACATATTAGAGCTGAAAATTAATCATTTTTTGCTTATTATCAAAAAATTATTATTCTGATAACTTATATTACCTAAAACATCGATCTAGATGGATGTACATAATCAAAATCTTCAAAATAACAAAAAGGTTCAATAATTAAATTCACAAATGACAATCGATTGCTTTTTTATAGATCATAATTATTTGGATAAATTATAATATTATATTAAATAGATATGAATGATTCTGTAATTCATAATCATTGTATATTTTAATAGATTTTTTGATAAGATTTTTAGTTATAACTGATATGATTCAAATACATAGAATTTGTCAATATAACAAAATGAAATAAAAATAATTACCAAAATTGCATATAATGTAAAACATTCAATATTAATTATTCATTTTCATCCAATAATAGTAATTGGTAAAAAGGCCTTTAAATTATCATAATGAAATATGCTTTAATAAACTGAAAACCGAATGATCCACTATGAGACTTACTTTTTTAATGGCGCTTTAATCCTTTTTTTAACCTAAGTGATAAAATATAATTGACCAATATTTTTGATATCACCCTTGTACCTCACCAAAAAGGATAAATTTAAATTTTCAATTCAAATATGTTATAATCATATTAAAAAATACAATATTTGTTAAAAAATTGGGAGTATATAAAACTGGTATTTGACTAAGGATAAAAAAATAAAAAACAGCGAGTTTAAATTTATAGAATTATACTCTTTATTCCTTCATCCTTATACAAAATGTTGTAACAAATTAATCATCAATCATTAATCCTATTTTTTAATCCATTTGCAAACCGTATAAGGAGTACTGGGTTAAAAATTCATAACCTCCATTATATATACCAATATAAATATCAATTGAGAACTGAATAGTATCACTAATTATATATATTGATGTTATATTATTCCATTATTTGTAATAAACAATAGTCCATTTTAATAGTTAATATGCTATTTAACATTGGCAAAAAAATACTATTTATTAATCAAAATACTAATTCAATTTTCTAGAATTCTACAGAATAATAATCAAATTTAAAGAGCCAAAATTATCAAAACTTTGCTTATTGGAAAACCTTATCTTTATTTGCATATCCCCCATACTCATCAAATATTGATACTTGTAATTATTATTATTTTGGTAAATAAGAAAATTTGATTCATAAAGATATCATGACATTGCCAATTTATTGTATAAAAAATATGTGACATTATGAATATATTCAAAAAAAATTAAAAAACAGTTAAAAAATTATTAATAGCTTAAAATTATGCAATTAAAAAAAGGGTTATATTAACTATTATAGTAAAATCCTTTTACTCTAAATTTTGATATATTTTATGATATATATTCAAAATTACCTGGCATGGTCTTTAAATCATTGTAAATTATAAATTATATAGTTAACTGAGATAAAATTCTTCGAAATGGGATATTAAATATATAATATTATAAATAGAATGCACCAAAAAAAGTAAATCTCATTTCGAGTTTTATAGTTTTAAGAATTAAAATAATGTTTTAGTAGAAGGTATTTAATATCATTAGATTCCTTGATATAAATAATTTGAAAATAATTTCATATACTCCATTAATTATCAATTATTCAAAATTTTTCTCAATAATCAATTATATATATTATGATTTCAACTAATAAGTATTTTTCGAAAAAATATTTGAATAAATATTATATAGAAATTCACAATAAGAATTATAATAGTCAGTACATTCAATAATAATTGATATATTCTGTACATCCTAACAAAAACGTAACAGACATTCAACGTCAAGAGATCTTTGATCAGTGAGAAATTTCTTGCCAAGTTACTATAATTAAAATATCATCATAGTTTATTAAAAATCAATCATTATATTTGAATTTTAAATATATAGTTTCTACAAGAAAATAAAAAACCCAAAACGGCCGCTTCCCGAGAAACAAGATATACCAATAAATCTTTATTTATGGTCAATGATAGAATTTAATCTTATATTTTTCAAAATATAACTAAGAACTATTATAACTACGATGGTAATATAAATCCAAATTTAATTAATAATACACATGAAATTTTTATAATATTTGAATAAATATATGAGTTGGGTATGATAAAAGTTATGCAAACTATTGAATCTTAACAGCTAAAAACATGTTTACAAATATTTTATGGTGTGATGAATGATATCCATTCTTTATATGAAAAGAATTTTCCATACTACAATTCAAAAACTTATATTTATCATTATTACTAAAATTTTGTAATCAAGTTTATAACCATGTAATTCTGCTTTAGAAATTATTAATGAAGAATCGGATCCACCCTTGAATTTTACCAAATTTTAGACATTGCAAAAAACTTTAAAATTTATAGATAATTTTAGTAACTTGATTTAGTATTAACAAACCTGATTTAGTAATATTTTTTCCAGTCTATTTGTTATGAGAAAATGAACCAATTGGAATATATTAATTCAGAAACTGAAACTAAATTTTAGATTGATGGTTATATAGCATAAAAAAATATATAATTATTCAATATTCAAATGTATCAAGATTAACCCATTTCATGTTATTATTACTTTAGTTTGAAACCTTTATTTTGGATAATTGGACTAATTTACTTTAAAATTCATAATACTTATGAGTGTTTCTTTTTTGTTATATCAGTAGGTTTGATGAGCAAAATTACAAGTTTGATCAAGATAATTGGAAATATAAAACTTGTTATCTTAGGAATTGAATTTGAAAACAATGTATTTTTGTTGGATATGAGTTCAGATATATCAACATTGCCTAATGTAGATTACAATGCTTATATTACGATATGGACGACATTTTCAATTACTTTCGGCATTTTGGGTTTACCGATTACTTTAACGCTATTTTGGTCTATTTGTAAGCAACTCAATTTTGATAGTAATACAGACATCAAACTGGGGCTTATTGTGATGTTTAATGTTCTCATCATTTCTCTGGCATTGATTATTGCACTAATTTTGTCTTTAATTGACTCGGATTATTTACCAAAGTATCCAGTAATCTGCCAGGTAAATTTTCTATTGGAGAATAGCACTATAGGGTGTTGTGCTTGACTCATCCCAATCATTACAATAGAACATTACTCGTCAATTGTGTTTCATACAAATATTAAGGCTAAACACTGGATCGGTTTCATGATATTTTTGCTTCTGTTCTATTGCTCTTATTGCTATTAATGGTGTAGTTAAATATGCAATTAATCCAGTGCCTACGAGAATATACTGTACTATGAGCTTCAATGGACCACAGGATATTTTTATGTGGTTACTGTGGCTATCAACAGATTGGGGAGCCATATTAATTGTTGTTGTATCATATATATTGATCATAGTATACTTCCGCAGAGTATCCCTAAAAAATGAAAGTCAATTTGAATTCAACTCGAATTTCGACAGGATCACATATATAATTTCAATTAGAATAACATTGATTATAATCGTGTATTGCTTTACAAATGGCTGAAAAGCTTGTTTGGTATTCCATGAAAGAGTATTGGGATACAAAAGAGGAGTTTGGATGGATTTGATGTCTCGTATTTCACAATATTCGAATCCAATAGTTGATAGCTTGTTAATAGTTGGGATCAATCAAGAAATATATCAAGACCTGAACAGTACATACTTGAGTCGATATTCAAAACTTATAAATTACATATATAATTAACAATAGTTCATTATACTTTTATTAAATTTAATTTTACTAGTTTAATTTACCAAAATCCAAAAATATCTTAAATTTTTATGATAAGAGTAATAGTTTTGTTTATTTGATTTGATTAAAGTCCTTTCTCCAAAATTTTAAACAAAATAATATGAACTTGAGTTAAGTAATTTTATCTGAACTTTAATCAATTTTCGTTTTCCATTTGTATATTTTGAATCGTTTGTTATAATAGAATAATAATTTAACTAGTACAATTTATGCAAATATGAATTTTTTATTTTTCCAAAATTTCACATTAAATCTTATTTGAAATTTAATAAAGTTATAAAAATCTATTAAGAAATGAAGGATACATTTTATAACATAGACTGTATTGATATTATATTTAAGTGGTAGCAACTACATCAAGGTCTATTATTATCATTTGATTAATTTCTTTAACTATCACATTCAATTTATATTTCTTCATATAAAATATTCATTCATTTATATCTTTAAGTCCGAAAAGGTAATATATCAATCTTAATTTTAGCAAATGTATATTAATACAATAACTTAATTTAATTTTATTAAACATTTAATATTTTTAATTAGTCTGTCTAAACTTTAATCCTATATACATTATCAAACTTTTTAATGTTATTGCAAATATTTAGCTTATAATGAAGTTATTATATAAATATATTTTTGATATATAAAGGAAAATTTCATATATATATATATGTATGTATGTATATATACATATACACTAATTCTCTTTAATTAGTTTATTTTCAGAGATATAACTCTAATAAAAATTATTTTTTTAATTATAATTTCATAATTCAATAAAATAAATCATACTCAAACAATATATTATATTGAAAATTAAATTATAATTCAAATTTTAATGGCTTTGTTATTTTTGCTTAAAAATTATTATTTCAATTTGATATTTAAGATCTTAAATTTAAACAATTATAATAATTTTAAATCGTAATGGATATAGTTTATAACCTTTAATAAAGACTTTAGAAAATTAAATAATATAGAAATATATAATACTTTTTGATATTAATAATTTATATGATCTAAATATATCGTTATTAATAATGTTTAATTTATAAGTTATTATAATAAATATGCCAAGCTAAGTAAATAATTTCTTTTTAATTCTAAAATAAAAGTTTAGTATTAAGATTTGTATATATTTAAATATTCTTTAAATATATAACCAATTTCAAGTTGCATCAAATATATAGCTTTTAATCACATCATAATATATCGATTGATTTTAACTATTTGGCCAAATCTATATTATTTTAAATATTTAATAAATAAATATTGGAAAATAAATCCTGAATATATGTTGGGAAAAAAGAAAATTGAAAAATTTTTTATTTCAGATATTTCAATTATATTAATAATTTCAAAACCCAATTGTATATAGAGCAAATAGGAGAGTTTACATTTTCACACTATATGTAATTATTTTTACTTTAAATTTTTCTATTTTAAGCTTTATAATAGATTTTATTAAATAAAGAATACCAATTGATCAAAATTTCTATATTTCAAAGTTATTAAAGGTTATTCACAGAACTTTTAAAATTATTCAAAGTTTGGAAAGAATTTACAAAGATAATATTTATTAAAATTTATCATTTATTTCTAAAACTATTAATTAATATATAGACAAAATATTATTTAAAATTTATCAATATTGAAAAAAATAAATTCAATTGGTATTTTTTATTCATAATATTAAATAATATATTGAAAAAGACCTTTTTATTTAAGTTAAAGGATTAAAATAATATTTGAATTTTAAA
>JNEM01007551.1:0-17789 GCA_000697335.1 Conidiobolus incongruus B7586 | reverse complement strand
CAAATAATTATATGTGGTTAATAAAGACAACGTGTAACACTATCAGACAAGAGAGTCTGTTAATTTTAATTAATTAATTGATTGTTTTTATCTTTTCTAAATCTCCCAATTTTGAATACTCTCATTTTCTGGGTTACCATATTCCAATTCTTCAAATACTCTCAATGGTAGACTACAACACCCAATTGTAACCTTGTTTGAACTAATTTTTGATCAGACAATCTAATATCAAGAAGGTCAATTATTGATAATTCTATGAGTCAAAAACCATTAAACCACATTTCTAACTCCCACCATTTTAATCATTTAGTAATTGGGTTATATTCAGAATCAGACATTTAGGATAATATTCAATATCTAATATTTTCAATATTCCAAGCTTGAACTTGAAATTTCCAACTTTGAATACTTTCAAATCTATTGCCATCTCTGTAAAAATATTTCAAATTCTGTCATGGATCAGATCACTTTATCATCATCATGACATGTCAATCATATCTGCTTGCTTTATCTTATCTCTTTATTTACTTGATCTTATCTTGTCTTATTTTATCTTTGAACCCTTACCAACTCTTACATATAAATAAGGGAACCATTACCAAATAAACAAGGACTTTTTTCCCACACTGTTTACATTGAAACAACTTATATACATTGACCCCATTATAAATTCAAAGAGATTGACCATGGTTTTTGCACACTGTAGTTATGAGACTTTAGATTAGATACTAGAGCACTGCAGCATATCTGAGTATTTGACAGTCCAATTCCAACAATTGTATATCAGTCAGCAGCTCCTTTACCTACTAATTGTTTGAAACTGGTTAAATTTTATTACATTGATAAAATACAAATAGATTCCAGTTTCTTTAAGAATTGCCAAAATATAAAGTCATATTCAGCTGTGGTAACAATAAAGACAAATTTTCAAATTAATTACCCAGTAGAATAGCCTTTATCAAAGCTGAGGGATGAAGAATGTCAATTATAAAATTTTGAATTCAGAAAGAATTGATAAGACAAAAATGAATTTATGATTATTACAACAATAAAAACATATATTTTTTTGAAATTGTTTAATTAATAGAAAAATAATTTGAAAAATGAACAGTTAATATTTCATTGATTTAATTATATTATATTTTGATAATTATTGAACATATTTAAAAATATAAAAAAAATAATTTTAAAAATTTTATATTATCAGTGATTAAAAAATTATAAATGCTTTGATATGAACCAATAAATAATCATTTTAAAATCCAACTATTTTTATAACTTTAAATTAACCATCAACACCAAAGCATCCAAACATGCCTCTGGTATACTTCTCCGATTTGGCTACCAATTTGCCGAGTTCCTGCAGTTTGGGATTGGAGGCATCGAGAGGGGGGGAAGTTGGTTTGTACTGAGTGCGTTGGACCCAATGAATCAACTTGTCATAATTCGTTTTGGAAATTTGCGAAGTGTAGGGTTTCAAAGTGTTTTTGATGAAACCAATTTCAAGTGTAGCCTAAAATTAATGTTAGTATACTATAAATGAATAGGTAATAAAATCAAAATTACTTGTAGGGCACCCTCCATTCCAAATGCCTTCAACTTTCCAAACAATTCTAAGCAGTCTTGACTCACCAGATCGCTGAGGTGAGGCATGATTTTTTTGAGCATTTCCGTTGAGATTTTGGTGATTTCGGCGTGAACTAATACTAAACACATGAGGGTATCATAAACATAGGGACGAATTTCTAAATAACGGTGAATAAATAAAATAAGGAGCGGTTGATTATAATTACCTGATGGTACTCCATCGTTACCCCACATAAAATCGGACTTAATAATTCCTCTTTCAAGGATACGATGAATTCTGGTGAATTTGAGACGAATATAATTATCAAACAATTCATCTTTGAGTTTCTTGAATCCGGTTTTGATGTCTTTGACATCACTCATCTTACTAAATTGGAACTTAGTTTGAAGGTGACTGAACAGTTGATTCAGTCCTTTCTCCGTTTGGACAGCGTAGTTAAGAGCGGAGAGCATGCGAATACCCTAAATATAGATTAGTCAATTGGATTGGTGGATATTTTTGATCAATCTACCTTTTCTGGATCTACTACCAACATTGGAGAATTATTGACATCATTCTGATTATTAGTTTGAGGTAACTCCTTAAATGCGTAAGTTCTTAACTCGGCCAAGAATGCCAGGATAGTTTCGATGAGTGTAGGGACGATGATATTAAACATTTTGTCCTCCTCTACCTTGGGATCGATGCACATTGTCACTGGGACCACATTGTAGATGGAGGCTAAGCTATCCAGACTGAAGGTTTGGAAGTCGAGAAAGTGTTTCGCGATTTGAGAGGTGACACCCTCGTCGGATTGGAAGAGATACTTGATATCGTTGCGCCACACGTCGCAGTACATAGTGATACAGTCGGTTCGTACCATAATCAACGTGTCGTACAATAGATTGCGAGTGTCGGTCTTCAGTGTGATAGGTCTCGATTCCTGAATCGCTGAATTGATTTCCACGGCAATTTGAGAGATGTAATAACCAATAACGTAAGAATTAGTAGTGTTTACGGGGAGCGGAGGTAGCGATACATTCCCTAAAATCTGGGCGCTCGCCTGAGAAATTTGATCAGGATGGAATAGTCTATGAATAGATAGACCTAGCATTTCAAATACGTCATGATTCATTGAATGCCACTGAACCCATGTCATATCACCAGGGAATTGGGTACGGCGAATTTCGTTACGATCCAACTGGATAAAGAAACGATGAAGTTCAGGGATTGTTTTAGCCACAACATTCAACAAGAGTTTTGCTTCATCGAGTGTACTGCGCCAGATTTTGCTCTCTTTGGAGTCTTCGATATGATTTTGGAATGCATCATTACCGAAAGAAGATAAAAGGTGGTGGAAATGCTTCAAATTGAATTCCTTGTCGCTTTGAGATGCTGATTTGGGATCTGCAGAACATGTAGATATGATGTCTAAAATAACACTCATATAAATAAAATATTAAAATAAATTCTCAAAATTCAATTACTTGTAACAACTTGAGTATGTTCACTAAACGCTCTATGAATATAATCAGCCAACCAAATATGCTGATTATGAATATAATAGAGGAGAGGATCTTTGTTAGAATCCAATTGGAGTAATAATTCAATATACTTGGCTTGAGACTCGATCTCCATCCAAGGATCATCCAATTTGCAGAACAAATTATCTCGAACCTTATCCACACTGAATTCGATCTTCTGCCAAATTTTCTCCATCAAAGAATTCAAACTATTCGAGTTATTTGAATCTTGTTGAATATTTTTGAGAAGTTGTTTGCCTCGCTTGTAGTCTTTGACGATTTGATCGTATTTAGTTTGTTTCATGTTGGATAGTAAAGTACTTGGTAAGTCGAAGTAGAAGCGATGGCGTTCTAAATGCGACATGATGTTACGAATTTCTTCGGCTTTGCTACTGCGGTGGATGATGGGACCAAATACGGCATTGGCTTGTTCGACAGCCTCTAAGATAGTAATGAGGTGAATATAGGCATGTAGTTACTAAGTTTATTTTTTGAGATATTACCATCTAAATAAGTGATCAAATTGTCGGTACCATATCCAGTTTCGGGAACCATCCCCTTTTCAATCATTTCTTCATGTACATCTAAACCACCAATTAACACTAAGAACTATAGCCAATATACAATAAGCTTACCATCCACGGTACTCTTAGCACCGACAAATCCATCAAAATTGGTCTTAACCAGAGATCTTAGGGACTGAGACTGTTCCTTCATCTTATACTTCAACTTTTCATTACCCCTTATCAAATCCTGCTTCGGGGTCTCATAATGAATCAGCTGTAAAAATTTTTTGGGATTAAATTCTTTGTGGTTAATATTCATTTCATTTTCTATTGATATATTAGTTAGTGTTAGTAATTCTAAAGATTAAACTAAGTTACCTGTAAATTTAATATTAGATTTTTTAGATTTTGGACTAAAAAAAATTCGATTAACAATGATTCTAACTATTAACAATTACTAATTACTTAATAGTTCTATAAACTTCCAAAGGGTCTTTCAACCCTCCAGTCACTGTCGTGTCACTCACAAATCCATTAACATCTTCAGGTTCGTTCAATTTCTGAGCGACTACAGCCTGCTGATGCGAGCTTAAAGTTTTTGAATAATCGTGTAAATGCCACTCTTTAGTGTCGAAATTGTCAATTTGATAAAATCTTAAAACTATTCCAAAATTAATTATGTAATCATTGTAATTTTTAAAAAGATGAATTACTATCATTGGTTTCTTCTTCGCTATATTCACTATATGAGGCCACTGTAGGAGTTTTGACACTTGAAGATATTGTTAATTGCGAAATCCTCCTTCTTGGAGGCACTACTGGAGAAGTTTGAGATTGAGGAGTACTTGGAGTACTTGGTTGACTATTATAATATTCTGGATTCGGTAAAGGTTTCCTTGACATTATTGAATCAATAATTTAAATATTATATTTTATATTGATTAACTAAATTATATTATATATTATTACTATTATTATTATTATTATTATTGAATTAATTTAATTGAATTGTTTGTGTAATTTAGTTAAATTGAGACTATATTAAAATTAATTTATAAATGATACAATTTATTTCCATATTATTATGGGAAATTTGGATTTTACAGTCACCCTAAAACTAATGTTTTTTTAATTTGAATAATTTAAAATTTATTCAATTTTAAAATTATGCAAAAATTAATTGTTTGAAATGTGGTATATGAACAAAATTCAAATATTTGATACAATCTGTAGTTTATTGAAGGATGCTATCCTCGAATTCATTAACATGTTTTATAAAAGAATTAAACTGTAAAATTGTAGAATGATGCTAATTTTGGATAAAAAAATCACCCATAAACAATTAACCATTTTGATCAAAAAATAATATATTTAATACTCATTGGATAAATTATTAATAATGTTTTTGGAATAAATATATGTGAGTAAATATATCTTTTGGAGTCGTTACCTTTATATCCAATTTTCAAAAACTTTATTTATGGCTATATATTTTTATTTCAATTGAATAATATTATAAAATAATTTGAAAACAAAAAAGAATAATAATAAATCTTTTTTATGTAATCAGATTGGATCATTATTCAGTATGATTTTTACAGTTATTAATCATTATTCCAAAGTATTAACTCTCATTCATATTGAAATTATATTGAATTTTTGCACTAATTATAACATTATCAAACTTATATTCATTTTATTACTTTTTATTATATATATTTGGATTTTTTAATATGAACAAAATGATTATTTTCAATTCTATTATTCATCAAATAATAGCGCAACTTTTGAAAGATTGAATTGTATTTACAATCAATTAATTATAAGTAATAATAATTAATATTGGCTATAATTATCATTAAAATTAATGATATTGTAAAAGAAAACTAACAAATAGGCTGATATGATTAGTTTTTCATCAATTCACAATACTATACATTTTTACTCATTCTAACAACCCGATTATCAAACTCATATTGGGCTATGCAATGATATTTAATACCTTTAATTTCTGGCGTAAGTTCTTCACTCACAATTTTACCATTTTGATCGGATTCAATAGCGTAAGAACCTTTCAATTATATAGGATTATCATTATCCAGTTTCTGATATTTACAAACAACTATGGAGCTGCGAAAAAATCATTCATATACAACTTCATATCCGGCCCGTGGACCTTTGGGACATCCAGAATTGGGATATTTGATACTGGCTTAGTGAACCAAAAAGAATAAGTTAATCATCCAAAACTTGATGATATAATATTTGGATTTAATACTGAAATTGCAATATTATTCAACAAGTTTATAAACTCAGTTTTCTATTCAATTCAATTTTATTTGAAATAATCTTATAAAATATACTATTTTCAACTTAATTAGTGTATATAATGTTAAATTAGTAATTTCAATACAAAATAATTTTTTAAAATATTATAATTGGGGAAAATTAAGATAGTTTTGTCTTATATTTTTAAATATATTTTATAACATAAATTTGGACAATTAACCTCTATCACTCCTAATTTGATATATTTTCTAAAAATTACTTTTATAATTATAATGTCAATATTCAATATATTTGATATTATAGCTGGCATATTCAATGTTAGATGGAAATTTGAAATATAATTTATATATCACCTATTTTTTCATAACTTTTTTTGGCATAATTAATAATATATTTGTTTGAATAATTTAAATATATATTAACTACGCCAGTATTGTATCTTTATTAATATTTATAAAATCAGATTTTTTAATATATTATATTGCCATTCAAATTCAAAGATTTTATATTCGAAAAAAAAATTATCGAAAATTTTTAATTAATTAATCCATGTAACCCAAATTCATTATTTCACCACTAGTAAATTTTGATATTTTATTCCAAAATTTTAATTTGAAATCCTTATTTATATAATAAATGATAATTTCAGCTATTATTTGATAAATTATATAATAATTCAATAAACACGAGCCAACGATTATACTACAGCTATTATTTCATTGACTAATATTACCTTTGTTTGTTTACGGATATATATTATATTAATTAAGTCATTAAAAAAACTTCGATATTTGAGTAAGATATAAAAATTTGAATAAATTAAAATATTACTTCATCTAATTATAGAATAATAAAAAATTAAAATGTATTAAACTAATATTATGTTTTATTTTAATTAATTTATAATAATAAAATTGTTACTTATATTCTGATAATTGTTACAAAACTGAATTCATAATTAGCTTTGATTTATTTTCAATATATCATATAGTCAAAGGATTATTATTATTTTATAATTTACCTTCGTTATATAATATTCTATATCTCATTCATCATTTTTTTGAATCTATAGATTTCATCGCTAATATATAATATATAATGGACCTAGTGTTACTAAAATATTATATAATTGAATATATAAAATTATAATAAAAATTTATAACTTCTATTCTTTATAAAAGCACTCAACAATTGTAATCTCAGGAAACAAATATATGCTATATATTAAATGAATACCTCAGAAATTGAATCAATCTATTTTTTAGTTTATTTAAACTATTTTGTTTAATAGATATATATTATAGTCTTAAATTTGAAATATAGCAGATTATTATATGATTATAATTAAATTATCATATCTTACAATGACCTTATTTATATTATACTAAATAATATTCATTAACCCAAGAACTATTATTTTATTTGAATAATAACAATCTCTATGACACTAATGGTTGCTTTACAGATCTCTATATTATTCTCCATAGTAGAACCTCTTACTTATCCAAACTTATCACCGTCAGTGTGATTTATTAATATATTGGTTCAAACTACAAGGATACTGACTTTATTGCTTATTATTATATCAATGTCTATTTAGAGATTCTTATTTTATCATCACCATACTGTACGAACATTTACAGAATAGGTACAGATAATCAAAAGGTCCCACATTTAGAGAAATTACACTTAAACAAAGCTAACATTCAAGCCACATTACCAACTTATGAAGCATGAAAGCAAACTAATGACCATGGATCCAAAAGGCACACCAAATCGTCTAATAACATATTCATATTTGATAAAAAATCATCCTTCAAATTGATTCTTTATCATATTATAATTAATTATAATATCAAGTTTTAATTTAAAGCGAACTAATTTCAGTGAGGAAATAATAAAATGAATTTTATTCTTTTTTTTCTAATTTCAATATTTTTAATTATAATTTAATAATATAGATATTATAAAAAAGCAATAATTTTTATTAATCTATGTTAAAATTTTGAAATTTTAAAATTTAAAATAATAAATAATTTATATTATTAAATTATAAGTTAAAATATTATTATATATTAATATAATAATGATTTTCAATATACTCAATTTTATTAATAATGATGGGGAAAAATCTTGTCCATCACTCAAGAAACTCTGACTATTGCACTAATGCAAGAAGTCACATTGGAAGTACCTCATTTTATGAACTAGTCTAACTTAGTGCTTTCCACCTGAAGTTATTCATAGCCACCCAAACTCAACAATTGAAACTATTATAAGATCATCACAAACCAATCAATAAACCCATCTTTCTATCTTCATTTTCAAAAGTATCCAGTCTCTAAGTTTTTCTTGTAACACTCACAAAAAGTATTGAATTGTGACAAGCATGAGATATTTACTTTATTCGAAGACCTTGATTTGCAGTAAGCTATTTCCACCTAATTTGGTGAACCCTCTTAATTTCCCTTAATTTTGTGGTAATCTATCATTTACCACTGGCGATTCCCTGTTTAAGCTCTAAAAGACTACGTCCTCCCACTTTTACGGTCGTCAATAACAAGAATAAGATAAAAAAATTCTATGATAATCAACAATTTTATATATTCAAATTTAAAAACTATTATAATTAATTATTTAATATATGTTTATTATATATCAATTCATTAATTAAACAAATTATATATCAATAAAACTTTAATATTCCTTTTTACAATACAAAATTAATAAATTAATATCAATGAATTTTTTAAGATATTCATTATCATATTATAATTTCTACGAATTCAACTAATATAGCTTGGTGAAAATAAAAATAGTTATTTTAAAAATATTAATATTCATTTAAATTATATTTATGTAATAATATCACTAATTATATTTATTTCAATTTTCATATTTTTATTATTATTAGGGTTTACTTAATATTAGTAATAGTGATCATTTATTTTTTTAAAAAATAAAATTGTTAATATTTAATATAATCCTTATATTAAATTTTTTAAATATTTTGATTAATTTTTAATGAAATAACAAAAATCATTGAGACTTATTTACTGGATCAATAAGATTCCTAGTGTAATAATAAGTTTGTAGTATGGGACTTGTTTACACTTAAATTATATTAAATCTTTGACTACTCACAAAACAATAAATCTGATGAAAAGTCCTTTATGATATTGTTGATTAAATTTAAAATTTCTTATATAACTCTTCAAATTTTAAATCAATTTTAATTAAAATTATTTAAAGAATCTTAATGATAAATTAATATAATTAAAATAGCAAATACAATAATGGTTTATTGATATTAATTATGTCTTTACTTTCAAAATATTATTGTATAAGAAATCAAAGTGGATCCTAATCTTTAGATGGTGTCGGCTGAATTATATTATCTCAGTAAAGATAATGATATCAAATGACACATGATTTTAATAAATTAACATTCAATCTAAACAAGTCATAGTTGAAAAAACTCCAACAATAATGCCAAGAATATATGGTATCATTACCACTTTAATACTAATTAACTGACCATACTCTTAACTAATTGAAATAAACAATATTGTATTTATTTGAAATATATCTAAATTTAAATAAATAATCAGCTTAGATATATAAGTAAATATTCATTCCATATGAAAATTTATTTAATCTAATATTATATTAATTAAATTTTAAAATAAAATATTTTTATTTATTTTTCTTATATAATTTTATGATCAGATATATTCTTTTAAATTTTAATAATTATATAAATTTTATTAAAAAAATTGTTTTATATTTTAATTTGATAAATAATGCATTTTTATATATATTAAAAATTATATATTTATTAAAACTAATAAATTCAGATAAAATACTGGATTACAATTTTCTTTTGTTTTGTTAAGATTAAAAATGCGGGTTTTAATATTGGCAAAGAAACAATAAGTACTTATGCCAAGTATCAAATATTTAATTCAAGTATTTTAGATTTGATTATATCATAAATATCACATTAATTGAAAATATTTTTTATAATGAGAAAATGTAAAATTTTAAATTTCAATTATTCGAATTTATTAATGTAAAAACTCAATTATTATTATTATCATGATATACCACTCTTTAATTAGTTACACCAAGACTCTTATTAATAATTCTAATTTTCTTAATTTTCAAAATTTACAATTATGGGATGAAATAAGGTATAAATACTCATATCATAAGTTTATCCAAAGGTTCAATTAATTAATATTTATCAAATTAAAATTTAAATTTTATAAAAAAATGAATATAATTGATAAAAATAATGAGCCATCACATTGGAATTGGGTACTCAGTTCAAATTATATTAATCAATATTTATCAATTTACCAAATTAAAACATTGAGTAGTACTAATCGTTATTTAAGACAAAAATTAAAGCCTTATATTTTTAAAATTTTAAATTTTAATAGTTCTTATAGTTTTCCAGCAAAATTTATTAAAGATTTAATTAACTACAATTCTGATATCAATTACCAAGCTAATCAATTAATTGAAGGGATGGGTCCAAATGGACATTATTTTGAGAGTTTGATAGTTGAATTGGATTTCAACTTTAATTTATTTTTGCCAATTTGCTATCTTTGCCTTAATTTGACTAAAATCTCATTAACTTCTTTATCGGTACCTTTGATAACTTTAGAAAGTATATTAAATCAGCTAAGTCATTTAACAGAATTGACTTTACAATTTACAATGTTTGTTGAATTTTCTGAGAGTAATCGTGAAAATGCTCTTGTATTGCCTCAGAGTTTAAAAAAGTTAAAATTGGATGATTGTAGAAAGTTGTATTCCAAGATATCTGAAGATCCTATGGACCCTTATTTTGACTTTTATGATCCAACAGCAGTATTAGAGCCTTTCCATTTTCTATCTCATAACATAATGCAACTTGATGAACTATTCTTCTCAGGCTATGATCCCAGTTGTATCACATTATTGAAACAATTCTTAGTTAGACATCCAAGAATTAAATGTTTGACATTAGCCCTCGAGCTGGTAGATAAAGAAATGCTGAATTGTTTATCACAATGCAAACAATTACAGAATCTTCATTTTGTATCACATGACGAGTTACCCGAGTCATTTAGTAATATTCAATTCCCAACTTTCCGCTATGTTCATACCTTCGGACTAGATTACATCTTAAGCTTAATTAATCCATTGGCACAACAACTCTATTCATGTTTCCCCAATTTGAAAACAGCTAAAATGAGGTTTAACTACGGCTACTTTGACTTGCTCAAAATCATTTTAAACAGTTCACCCAATTTGGAAAGTTTATCTATATATAACTATGGCGGTGTAGGTATAATTGCATCCCCAATCCCTCCAAATTCTTTGAAGCAAATTGAATTGATCAATTTTGATTCAATGACTTTAGATTTTGGAATATTTCGTAATTGCTCCAATTTGAAAAAGATTACAGTATATCATAATAGAAGAGTACAGGCTCAATATGAATTATCTCATATCCAAGACTATTTCGATCGTTTCGAAGGTTGGAGATGTCATGCTTATTCGGATTTTGTCAATTGTTATAAATACTAATTCACTCACAATTAATATTTAATTTGACCAATTTTATCCTTTAATATTCATCCCAATATTAATTTGATCAATATTATATTATCGGTGAAATTAATTCATATGATTTCAAAACTAATTATGAGCTTGATACTCAATTTGATTAATTGATTAACTATCAATTAGCAACTTGTGATACTAGTTGAATTTAAATTAAAAAATATCAAATACTAATTTTGAGCATTTTTAAATATAAGATTCTATTATTCTGGAAATTCAATTAGATATAAAACAATATACACCAGCATCATTAAATGATTTATATATTATGTGCTATTAAATAATTCAATCCCTTTAATAATCGTACAAAATTTTTGAATAAATAAAGTAATGCATATACTGACCAAAATAAAACGAAATATTCAATTCAAGGCTATACTCAGTAATTCAATTAAATACATAATAACATTATTTCATAATATTAATTCATTCATCACTCACTAATCCCTTTTTAGAGCTTATATATAAATTATATAATATTTAGTTAAATACTATAATAAAATTTGAAATTATGAACTAAAAGTATACAAAATACAATTTTAATTAAAATTTGTTCTCTTTATAGTTAATTTAAATATATTAATTTTATCTATATATAATAACTATTTGAAAAAAAATAATTTAACAATTATATATTATATAACATTCTATTTTTAATAAAAAAAACTACAATAATTTATGATAACAACTTATATTGTACGAAAATTATTAAACGTTATATTATATAATATTCAATTTGTTGATTCATTTTCTATACCAATTATCAAAAAATATATATTAAATATTAAAATATATCATAATTTTTTTCGATTGATTTATTTTTTATTATAATTTTTGGTATATATTATCATATATAAAATTAATATATATCTATTTCAATAAATATATTAGCAAATTTACATATTTAATTTTAGTTTAATAAAAAAATATTAATTATTAAATTGATTAATGATATATAATAATGAAAAATATAATTTTGATTTTTTTTACTCAAAAAATTAAATAGTATTGCAATATTTTAAAAGAATAATACTGAATTTGGATTGTTTATTTTACTAATTAAATAAATATATCTAGCTCTAATTATATTAAAAAAAGTTATTAATAAAATAAAAATATTATATTTTTTCAGTTAAATAATATATATAAAATTGAAATATAACTTTTATAATTAAAATTTTATAAAAAAAATTATTTTGTATAATAGTAATTAACTAATCACTGATATTAATAATATTTTATTAAAATTTATTTATTTAAATAAACTATTATATATTCAAATTATATTAAAATATTATTTTTTTTCATAAAAAAAATAATTAATGTATTTTATTATTAATCATTTAACTTATAACAATTTATCCTTTCTTTTTGAACTTGAATATTCCAACCATCAAATTGTTCGTAATAACCCTTTAAATCCCTCCAATTAGTGTGATATTTTACTATATAATTATTATAAATAATCACTTGAGTTAATTTGTAGCAGTGTTGAAAAACGTTTAAATCAATTAAGCGGGAATCAAAGCGCTTTAACTCAATTATTTGAATGGGATTGGGAGGGAATATGGATTTAAGTGATACTTTGCCACTATAGTCCCAGAGTCCTAGTGTGCGAAGTCGGGGTGATCTTTCCACAATTGTAGGTATTAAATTGTGGAAGCCTTCAAAGTAGCACATAGTCAATTTGACAACGTTTGGGAATTGGAGATAAATACGGGAAGCAATTGAACCAAAGGTAGGGGTCAAAAATCTGAATTGGAAAGATTTAACATGATTGAAAATTGGGAATTCGAGGTTTTCCATTCTCGGAGGAGGTTGATAAGCCCCTATGAAAATTAATTCTTCCAATTGGCTACTTTCACACAAATAATTCAGTATAGGTTGCTCCAATAAATTAACTGACAATGATAGTATTTTAATATTGGGATGTCTGATTAAAAAATTATGGAGATCAGATGTATAACCAAATTCAAAGCTTGAGATAGTCAATTGTTCAAGATTTGGAATATCACAAGATAGAAAATGGAAAAATTCAAAGACTAATTGATCTTTTGCATAGTAATAACCAATTTGCATAGGATCTTGAGTTAATTTAGATTGCATCTTTTTACATCTTGTAGTAGTCAAGCTCTTTAGATTAGGAGGAAGCATTGATGAAATATCAACTATATCATTACTCCATTCGACAACTGACATATCAATTAAACTCAAAGTTTCCAAAGATTTTAATTGATGAAGAACATCTTTTAATGTAGTTAGAGGAATCGATATATTCACCATTGATAAGCTTACTAATTGAGTGCATATTGTAGCAATCGGCAATAATAAATAAGTATTAAATCCAACTTCCAAGTACAAATTATGAACATATTGAGAAATAGGCAACAATGACTTTTTAATCAATTCCATTTCATAATTAATAATCCAACTACCATTAAATTTGCCACGATGTTTAGAAACCCCTAATAAATCCTTACATTTATTAAAATCAATAGATTTAAATATTTTCGGCTTTAATATATGTCTCAAATAGCGATTAGTCTGGCTTAATTGAATAATTTCTTTCATCTTTAGATACTTAGTAATATCTTCAGTTCCCAATAACCAGTTAGGATCGTCAGAATTCACTGGAATAGTTTCTGGAATAATTTCATAAAAATTAATTAATAATTCAATAATTTCCCAAAACATATTTTTAATAAAAATATAATAATTAATAAAATTATAAAAGTTAGATTAAGGGACTTATATAATAATTTTCTCACATTATGGGACTGTTATTTAAAAAATAATATTGCGCAGAAAAAAATTATTTAGGTAGTCTTTAATTGGATTATTTTTAGATTTTGATTACGAAAACAAATATTAAATTTGGATATATGAGTATCATCATTGCCATTTTGAATTTTACTATTATAAACTATGTGTAATTTTTTTTGTATTAAAAGAAAATCAATTTTAATTTAAAATAATTTATTAAATATATTTTTTTTCATATTTAAAATAATATTTTATTATTCGATTATTATAATTTTAGTTCATTAATTTTTTTAATTTGTCAATAAATTATGATATACTATATCATTTATGATACAAATTAAATTTTATATAAATTTTTCTATTTATTATTTATATTTTTGGTTGAATTTTTTTCTCAATAAATAATATGGGGTAATAATATCTTTGTATAAAAAGTTTATTAAATGATATATATTATAATTTCAATCATATTAATCATTAAATCAATATTATATATATAGCAAATGTTTATTTCAAATAAATTATCTAGCATCTTTCAAATTATTAAAAAACTAAATTTGTCTATTTTAGATTAGTAATGTTATATAAAATTGAAATGAAAAATTATGAAAAATATTTTAATATAATATTCATTTAAATCATATTCAGCTATATTTTTATATACTGCAATGGATACTATTTATTATTATTTAGTTTTCAAATAATCAAATTTTGTAGAGTTCATGATCATATCTTTTGTATCAGTTATAATTTATAAATGATATAATCTTTTAGTAATAATATTGCAAAGATAGTCTATATTAATATTATACTTTATTTTTTGAAGGTTAACTATATATTATTAATATTATACATAAATATATCAAAATTCAGGCTTTAAGTTATTTAATAATTAATATAATTTAAATAATTTGAAAAATTTATCTTATCAGGTATTACAAATCATTATGCAAAATTGATATCATGTTTATTTTTCTTAAATCTAAAATTATAGTAAATTTTGATATGTAAAATATTTGAAATAAGTTCAAATAATCTAATACAATATTATAAAACTATTATAATTAATATTGATTTAATCTCAAATAAAATTGTCGCGGATTGGGAGGCCCGCCCGCCATTCAACTTTAACTATTTGTCTTTATCTAGTACATAATCCACAAACATGTACATTAAATAATCCTTGTACAATACGAAATTTCGGACAGCAACCATAAACAGTGTTTCAACACATTGTCCAAGGACTGATAGTACTACAAAATCACCACTAAGCATATATTTGCTTGGCAATCACCTTAATCAGGGCTAAGTCCTATAACTTAACATTTTAATAAAACCCTTTAAAGTATCTTTTTAGCCACTCTTGGCCCACTTTATCAAATTTATTTAATCTTTTTTGCAAGTCTAACCTCTAACAGACTTTTAATATTACAATTTGTTTTCCCATAGTTAGAATTTATAAATTATAAATTAAAAAGGGAAGAAATAGCAAATTTTTTAATTTATTATTTTTCAAATATGTTATTAATTTTAAAAAATAATTGATATATAAAATATATAATTATATAACTATTTTTTTACTAAAATATTTTAATTTGAATTTTTATTCTGAATTTTAATTATACCTTAATTAAATATTGACTATCAAAATAATTTTTATTATAGTATCTTAATTACTCAATTTTAAACCCTTCAATTTATTTTAAATTTGTAACCAATTTATAAATATAATAATTAATCTTAAATTAATATTTCTTATTAGATTCATCTTTCAAAAATAAAAGCTAAATTATTTAAAATTAGTAAAATTTAAAAGATTAATTTTTTTATAATATTTTTTAAAAATCTTAGAAAAAACTAAATCAAATATAGTTTGATATAACTGATTAAGATATAAATAAAAATTATAGCTTTTATATTAAATTATTCATATTTATAAATATCATACTCTTTTATTGAGTCATTTATTAAAAGTAATATAAAATATTTACTTTAACTGAAATATTTTTTTATTATCTTTAATAAATAATTATTTAAATTTAATTAAATATTAATTATTATAATTTATTATAATATTTTAAATTTTTCCTATATAATTCTTATATCTAAATATATTGATTAAGAGTTTAATATATTGTTTCATAAAAATACTATTAAACGATATTCTTATATTAATTTAATATAAATATTATAAACTATATTAAATTATAAAAAATAATAAATTAAAATTTAAAAGATTTTTTATATATTAAAATTAAAAAACTATTATATTTAGTATATTTAACAAATTATAACTTTTATAGTTATAAATTCTCTATGAAATTAAGAAAACTTATTAAAAGAAAGAGTTTATCAAAATAGCCTTATAAGTTAATAAATTTCATTTTTCAAAATAATTATTTAATAAGAGTTAGAATTTTATTTAAAATTTAATTAATAATAATAAAGACTATTAATTTTATTTATTTATTTATTTATTTATTTTTTATATTTTATGTTAAAATTTTATTTAATTCAAATTTTAAAATTTTGTAATTAATTAATTTTCTATATTAATTAATTAAATTAAATTTAAACTATTTACTAAATAAAATTATTTAAAAATTAATATAATATTTTAATTATTATATTTTATGGTAATATCTCAGTATTTGTAATAACCATTACCCTTTTAAGCTATAAATTGTATTATAAAATTATAATACCTTTTAAAGTAATAATACTTTTCAAGCTTTCTAATATTTCAAAAATTATAATATATTTTAATATTACTCCCTATGAATAAAATTTGGATGCAAATAGTTATTTATTTTTAATAAAGTTATTTGTATTAACATATATAGTATAAATTATTAAGAAAGCTATAATAGAGCATTTTAAACCTATAGTTCATAAAAATGGAATATTATACAAAATTTAAAGAATTATATAATATTATTGATCTTTAAGAAATACCAACCTTACTTAGATAGCAATTAATCCAACAAAATTTATCTCATTATCTTTTACATTATGAAAATACAGCCCGGTAATACCCATAACACTACTTCAAAATCTTTTTTTCTGAAGACCTAGTTCAGTTCTTTACAGCACCTACAGCCCAGGAATGGTCGATAAAAGAACATCATCGGAATATATGTCCATCATCACCTTCTGTTTTCTGTGAAGCATATTAAACTATTTCAAACCTTAATATTACTCTGCATTTTTAATAATGGGAATTTTTTGCAATTAAAAATAAATAAACATTTGAATATATAATATATAAAAATAAATATATAATATAAATTTAATAGTTTCCTTTATTATTAATAACTTTTTGCCATACTTTTGGCAAACTTCTAACACCTAAAAAACAGTTCTTTTTATTAAGGACTGAAATTTGATGTTTTACAAACCAATTAAATTTTCCTGCAGAAATTTTCTTTCCTGCAAGCTGGTTTTTTAATTGCCTAAAGCAATTATAATCACATAGGTTATAATCAAGGGAATATACTGGATGTGGTAGTTCTTTCCAGTTAT
>JNEM01007548.1:0-15980 GCA_000697335.1 Conidiobolus incongruus B7586 | reverse complement strand
TATTAATACTAAAATTCTTGGATAATTATTTAATAAAAATAAAATATATATAATAATAAATATTTCAATATATTAATTATTTTGAAAACTAATAGTAAAAATTGATTTTTTAAATTTAGATAAAGTTTAAATAGTTTTGTTAACTATAAAAATTTTACTTAATAATAAATAATTAATTTAAATAAAGAACTATTTTTAAAAGCTACTTGTAAATTATAAATGATTTAATGAACTTATGATTAAGTATTACTAATATTAAAAATAAAAACTTTCTGTGATTATTATTTAATTTAATCATACTTAAATTAAATAATAAATTTTTTAAAGTTAATTTTTTAATGAAAAAAAAATTATATATTTTCCTATTTATTTTGTATATGTTTTTTTCCTAAAATAATAATATGTTTAATATATCAGAAATTAAAGAACTTTCCATTTTTTTAATTTTAAAATAATATATAAAATTAAAATAATTTTTTGATCAAATAAAATACCATTAAATATTGGGAAAATATTAAGTTTTTTTGTTGGAAAAATTCCAAACAAAAACTAATATTTCAAATTAATAGATTTTCATTATTATTTATTAGTAATATAAAATAAAACAATACATACAAGATAAATATATATATAAAGAATATTTTTAAGTATTTTAAATTAATCGTACTAATTAATTTTTCCACTTTCGGGAAACGAAATAGTGAATAAATATAATTTTATTTTATTAACAAATATAAATATATTGGAAATCATTTTAAATTATGGTGTATTGGATTGCTAAATAAATTTGACTATTATTATTTCATGAATGACATAAAAATGAGATATAGCGCATATAAATCAGACCACTATAGCATATAGTATATATATCATAGTTGTTCCATAACACAACAAGTTCTAAGTTAAAAACTATTACTGCTATTACAACAATACAATCTATAGTGACGTCACTGTTAATCTTTTACTCATCAAAAATATTCTGATTCGAGCTTGGTTTTTTAACCTCTGAAGATTATAATTTTATATATTCAAATTCGAAAAAGAAAATTGAATCAAAATTGAAATTACGAATTTGAGAACAAATAATGCATATTGTTAATGTTTACCAAAATTAGACTATGCTAAGTTTCAATTTATAATACTTTCTTTGCAGAAATTAGGTATATTTAGTTATTCACACTGTGTACCTAATCGGTTCATTACACTTTGCTTTATTTTAAAATACATTAGCATTAATTTATTTTTTTAAATTCATAGCATGACTAGGGTCACATACTCAAAATATTTGATTTTTTATTATAGTAATTCAATGTGATTACAAACACTGAAATTAAATGTCAAACTTGAATTGATGAAAGTGTAATAAAATTTTTCTCAATTAATAATATCTTACCAATATAAATTATTATTAATCATTAAAAACAATCGTATATATATCTATTAAAGTTACGAGTATTCTACACTGGTACTTTAATACTAATAATCCAGTATTCAATTCAATAACATTTAAAATATAAAAATATTCAGGTATTTTGTTATTGAGAATGGGATAGGATTAATAATTATTGAAATTATATGATTGATATACTGTGTTAATTGCAACATATTCCCCTGCTTTTAATTTCCTGATATATTTCGATATCATAATACATTGAATTTCAATGATTACTAAGATAAAGGTATATACTATTGACAATAATATTTTAGACAAACTTTTAAATTGGCTAATTCAACTATGATATCAAATTTGAAAAATTTTCATGAATTATAATTAAACTATGAAATCATTATGGTTAATTAATTTAATGAAATATATTCCAGTAAATTTACTCTTTTTCCAGCAGGAGTTTTATGTACCTTTTGATAACATGCCATAATGTTCAAAAGTATGTATAATAAGAATATTTGGAATATTTTTAATGTTAATATACTGAAATTATAATTTGATATCTAGTTAGTATTTTTCGAATCTTGTTTTACCTGATTTGAGTTTTGTATTTTTTGTAATTTCATGTATTATCTGTTTATTAATAATGAATTTCCTAAAATAGTATTCACTACGATTTAAATAAATACCATCCAGATTTTTTAAACCAATTACTTTTTTATTTATTGTGTGCTTAGGATATTTATTTCTATTTAGATTTTTCTGTAATCACTTTATACTTGTGCATTTCAGTTTATTTTATTAAAAACAATATATGAATTTGATATATATAATATTTCAATGATTTCTTACCTGAATCAATTTATAATTAAGCAATGGTTTTTCTGACTATAGTATACCAAATATAGTTAAAACATTCCGAAAACAACTATAACTTATATAAAATTAATTTTTTATGATAATATATTATTTATTAGATTACAATTGTTTCTCAATATGTTGCCATTATTATACATGACAAGTGAAAAATTAACCATATCTTTTTCACAACTGTTGTTGATCAATTGCATTTTCAGGAAATGTAACTAATTAACTTATTTTAGATTGTATAACTTTTATTTAATTTTATGAATTTCAAGATTCTTCATTGATTAACCTGCTATATTTAAAAAATATTTACCATTTATATTACATATTTGATAAATTATTTACAAGGAGCCTGATATACATCAAATGGCAAGTAATTCTTTGTCAGTAATTAACTAGTCTTATATGTATTGTAATTTTATAAATTTGCATAAAAATATATAAGAAATTTAGATATTGGCAAAACCTTAAGACCACAAATTATTTTGAATCGAATGTATTATTATCATTTTGCTTAAATTATGACATGAAGAGACAGTACATTAATAACGGGCTAATACTAATTTGGTAAGTCTTGATGTGAAGGTAAGTTGGTTAATAGAGGATAAAACTGTTATTATTTCAACTAAATATTCGCCAAATACTACATAAATAATCTTGAATAAATTGTGTAAGGATATATGTGACTAAGATAATAGTTATTTAATATATATATTCTAAGTCGTAAATGCACCTATCAGAATAATAATATCATTTTGAGAATTATCATAAAAGTAATACAAGTTTAATTTAAAAAAAATCAAAATTTCTAAATTGTGATATATTAAAATTATTCAAATATATATAAAGAAAATCAAATTTGAAATAAAATTACGAAAAATATTAATAAAATTTTATTAATTTATAAATTAAAATAATATATCAAAGAAATTATCAAATACATTAAAAAACATTAATATTAATCAGATTTGTATCGATTTAAATATATTTATTTTTGCCATTTTACATCATTTTAGTAAGTCTATTATACTTATTGATCGATGAGAGATTCGATCAAATATTAAGCATATTAAAACCTCATGTATTGACTTATCATCTTATGTGTAACAATGAGATAAATCATTGAATAATAATATTTGGTATTAAATAAATCATATATTATATGATTTATATCTAGAATATATTAGATTTTAATATATTACTATTGTAGTTTATATTCCAATATATATTATGTTTTAAATTCTTTAATGAGATGTATAAGTTTGATGACTAAAAAATTTTTTGAGTTTGATGAGTAAAATTGATGAAAAATTTAGTTTTAAAAGATATATAATGCAAAGAATATGTATACCAACGCTCTATGATATCATAATGAATTACAAATATATTAATCTATATTTCTATATTTAACAATATATACTAAATCTTAAATTCGAGTTAAATAGTAAAGAATCGATCAAATAAATCGTCAATTCGAACTAGCATATGGTATGAATAACACATATATCACTCTACACATTCGAAAAAGGGGCGGGAATGGCTTGGTGGCCAAACCATCAAAGCGCAGCTCAATAGAATTAAATTGTGACATATTGAACTAAAAAGAGTAAATTGAATTCCACTATGATTTGGTATTGAACCACTTGGATGTAGATGTCAATTTAATCAAATATGAGGATTCAGTTTAACCTTGTAATTCGAATATAATATTTTGAAGTGGACTATTTCAGTTATTGGTATTATAGGATATATATTGATATGATTATATACTTTTTCTATATCTTGGTGTGGTTTATTCATTAAGGCTTTTATATACTAGTTTAATTGCGCTTTAGAAAAATTTTATAAGAATCAAATTGTGGTGTATCAATTGAAATTTTAAATATTAAATAATATTGATTATATAGTAATTTTATTTAAAATTAATTAATAAATTAATAAATTAATTAATCAGAATATAATATGAAAAAAATATCATAATATTTGTCATTTTGATTTCTAATAAAATTTAATAGTCAAAAATTAAATTGATTTTAAATGTAATATTTGATGCCAATACAAAATCAAATAAAAAATATTACATAAGCCTTAAATGACAACATTATAAAATAATATTGATCATCACACCTGCAGGCTAATTAACATTCCAAAGACTTTAACTATTTGAGCTATATTCATTCTGCTTCTATCCTAAGGCAACATAAATATCAATGCCAAACTATTATACACAAATAAAGTACTCGCCATAAAAGCTGTGTGGTTTGCTTAATGGAGTCCATTATTCAGGGTAACAATATTTGAACCCTATAGATTCCATTATCCAACATTAACCAAAAACAGATAACCTTTGAAGGAATCAATTACTGAATCGAATGAACTGGGTGGAGGAGGATTTTAATCAACTCAGGTAACTTCGGCAAGGTTAAATTATTTATAAATAAAAATTAAATAGTCTAAAAGCATTAAAGTAGGATTTTGATTTATTTTCAATTTATTTTTTTATTAATTAAAATGATATTTTTCTTGATTAGTAATATTTATATGAAAAATCATGCTAATACTAAAAATTTGTGTTATTTGACCATTTTTAATATTACTTGATTAATTTATAATAGGATTTATTTTCCATTGCGTCCTCACTGCCAACCTAAGGCTTTATCATGATTATGAATCAATACTATTTATCATTGTTAATCCAATAAATTAAAAAATTAATATATAGCCAATAAAATAAATATAGGCTACTTTAAATATTGAATCTGATAAAAACTAATAAAATTATCAATATTTGTGAATTTTAATCCTTTATACCGATCAAATATCAATAACAGCCATTAATCTAAACTTGAGGTAAAAATATTCCAGATGAATTCATAGTATTGACACTATTTATCCATTCTTAGAGATTTTCATACACTTATTAGCCATTCTTTAATATAATTGAAAGGTTTTTAATAATCAAGATTTACCAAAAAATTATGGAATGAAGAATCATAAATTTTTATTTAATTATTGTTAAAGATTAAAACTATCTAATTCAAGTTTAGATTCAATTTACACAAAAGGTATTTTATATAATTGGAGTAAGTTTGAATTATCAAATTTCCCATATCTAGATTAGTTACGAATTGAAAATTGAATAAATTACCAAATAAGTAAAGCAATCAATATTTGATCTATTTAATTTTAAAAATTTTCAAATTTGAATTAACCAATCAAGAATCATATGTAATTAAATTTCTATATTTATCATTATAAATTATAATTTGAATTATTTGTTACCTAATTAGATTCAAACCAAATTTCATTCCATGACCAATTGGCTTTAAATTTAATTAAGAAAAGCACGTATTAATATAGATAACATGGAAATATTCAATCAATAAGTATTAGCAAAAATTACTAATAATTGTAAAGGAAGAAAATTCACAGATTAGTTATAATTATTAGATAATTGAAGTGATTTACCATATATTAATATAAATATCATTCACTTTATCTAGTTTTAATATATTTTTTTTGATTTGTTATAATGATCCATATAGTAGAGTAAAAAAATTAAATTATTAAAAATTCAGGAAATATTACAAAAAAGATAAATTAAATATAGAAGAGTAAAAATATTATAGTAATAAATGATAAAATGCTTTCAAATAACTTGAAATGAATAAGTGTAACTTAAAACTTTATTAGTAATAAAATAATAATAAATATTTAAAAATAATTGGTATTTGATGTATAATTGAGGTTAGTTAAAATTTTTGAAGATTTGGTTATATTTAACATGATGATATTATTGGTGGATGTGATTTAATTGGGATAGTGTTAAAGGATAGTCAAGTAGTGGAGTTATACTTTTAAAGTTAGGTTTTATTGGTTTGAAATGATCTTTGTCATTTCTTTGATTTTAGATATAAAAATTTTGAGAGCCCCAGGTCCTTGAGAATAGTGGCAAAGAGGTTAGTAAACAGATAAGAGTTAATGGTATACATTAATTAATTATACAATAGAAATACAGAGTAATGATTAGATAAATACAAGCCCAAAATCATCAAGATATAAGGTGATTATTCTTTGTTGAAGAACTTCTTGAGGTATTTGCCCAATTTTGATCGATTCTTAGCGTGGTTGCGATTGTAAAGTTCTTTAACCTCATCCATGCCCCCAACATATTCAACAACTAATTCATCAATAAGAGCATCGCCCTTTTTTCTGTCGAAGGCAATAAGTGTGACATCGTCACTAAAGCCCACCCGACGACGGCTCGAGCTCTTGGTAGAGCTGGAGTCAATCAATGTAATAGTATTGTCGGTGGAAGACACGTCAGAGTCACTGTCGGAGTGAAACGACGAGTCGAGGTCTGAGAGCGACTCGAGAGAAGAGTCATTGGTGGGAAATAAATCATAACTATCAGCATCAACGTGAATCTTGAATAAACTCATAATGAAAATAAACGAATGAAATAAAACTACAAAATTGATAATGTTAAAAAAATGGGGAATATCGACCCTTTTTATACTTATTTGGGTCGGAATTTCCACCCTCCTCTCCACCAGGTATCCATGCATCTATTTCATATTATTAATATTTTCCACCCTCCTTCGCCCGCTCGGTACGGACGCTCGGACTGAGCATATTAAGTATCGAATAATTCAATTCAATGTGTCCCAGTCTCCTCAAACTAATTTCAAATCCTTGTTGACCAAAAAGCTGAGGATGTTTCACATAATATATTAGACTAATTTGGTGATTTCGATTAACCCTTTGAAGACTCTGAAGAGATTCTGTTTCAGTTCTCCTGTTTGTCAATTATATCAATATCCTTTATCACGATTTGGACAAGACCATATTGGTCATACAATACATCTATAAACAATTCATGTAAAACTAATTAAAACCTTTTAATGATAGTAATTTTATTGTGATGACAAATTTTATTGCCGACTATAATTTTTAACACAATTTGGCATACAATTTTCTAATTAAAGATTGCCGATAATTAATAATCATTTGAAGAAATTTTGAAAATATTAAAATCACGGAGAGTAAATAGCCAATCACATTTTACCACAATTCTATTATCTAAATTCAATTGGTCCAAACCATTCAATACGGTTCAATCTCCTACTCCGAAAATACATGTAGCATTTAAACTTATTAAAGAAACTGATTTATTAAAAAAATTAAAAATATTTAAATATCAATTTAAAAGGATTCAAGATTTACCAGATGTTCATTAAGTATCCAGTCATTTAGGTATGTTTCAAAATTTTCGAAGAATGGTATGATTACAATTTTAGCATAATTTCAATCCAAAATCAGTAAGTTTGATTAAGTTAGAGCCTTCAAAAGTAATTAAATTCACAGATGTTGATATATTGTGATTATTTAAAATAAAAAAAATTAATTTGAGTTTTAATAATATATAGAGATTAATATAAAAAAAATTAAAAAATTCATTTATTTTATTAATTTACTATATTAATTATTGGATTTTTTATTAATTGAAATCTGTTTCAAAATATTATTCAATTTATATTAAATCTCCACAATTTTTAAATCATTTTAAACTAAAGTTCAAACATGGTTGTTGATATATACAAATATGCTGAATTCTTATCATTTCTATACTTGAACATTGATTTGATTTGAGATGACGAAATATTATTTATATATTTATTATGATTGAATAATGTGATTGTTTTAATAGTTAATAAACCTTAACATTATTATTAATTCAATATATAGTCTAATTAATAATCACAGAATTGGTAGAAATTTATATCTCATTTAAAAATTCATAAATTTCTATTTTGAATATTCTTTTAAAGGAAATTAACAGCTTGTAAAAATTTAAGGAAATTCACACGATATTAGTCAATTTAAATTTAAATTGATATTAAATTTATCAGCTTTCAATTAAAATTTGCTAATATTTTAAAATTGTGTAAAAGTCAGGTATTTAAAATAACTTAAAGTATTGAAAAGTATTAAGGTATTACACGATTATAAAAGATTAAAGGATTGCCAATTTTGAAGGTTGTTTGAATAATTTTTAAATAAATAACTTGTAATTTATGGCTTTATAAGTTAGAGCATATTTTTCAATATTTCAAATAAATTATAAACTAATTTTGGTTATTTGAATATTAGATAGATATATAAAACTAGTAAATTTAAAAATAACCGGCACGATAATTTATTATATCTTTTGGAATTGGTTGGATTACTAATGATTTCAGTTAATTGAATTCTCCAGAATAATTAGTGCTTCTTTTCATAAACGCTTGAAATTCATGCGACAGCTCTCCCTCTAAATTCTCCAGTTAGTTTCACAACCATAGCTTTATATAACTCGGTAATAATATTTATATGTTTCTTAATAGTAAGCGCAGGAAAATAGGAATAGTATATAGAGTCATAATAAATACTGAAAATACAATTTAAAAACAAAAAATTGAGAAAACATAAAATTTTAAGTATTAATGAAAAAAAGGAGTAATCCATTAGGGCCACTATATCAGATGATTAGTAGTCACTTTACTTGGTTTTGGGTTATTATAGTCTAGTCTGAGTTTTCTAACCATACTTTTTAGACTCGATTACTTGATTAGGTAATCGGAAGGTTATAGCAATCTATTTTCAACTAATTAAAATTTCTCACTATTCCTGCTATGAAGTTGCACTCGCAATGGTGTGAATGATTGAATAGAAGTTTCTGACTAAACTTTCAGGCCCTGAATTCTTTTGAATCGAATGAATATCAGGTGGAATATGAGAAAAAAGATCTATGATTGACTAATCATCTCACACAGAGACAGATAATAACCAGATTTTGACGTGTCATTGGCTCAAGTTTTGCCAGCTGACCTATTCCTTTAAAGGCATTCTAGAAAAATCTAAATTTTACAACTATCTCCTGTTTAGATGAGATTAACTCGAATCTAAGAGCTATTACCCGAAACTAGTTCCAAATTCAACAATTTTAACTATAAAGCCTTAATGGATATTGATTAGAATTAAGTATTCAAAGGAGCTATTATTAAACTTAAATTGTTTTAATATTAAATTAATATTTTATCTATACCCCCCTTTTCTTTTCTATTTTAATGAATTAATCAGTTATTAACTACTTAATATATGAGATAAAAAATAAACGAATGATTCGAATAAGTCACAAGATAATCCTAATTATCAGGTTTAGAAATTGAGGTCATTGAATAAGAAAATTGTCAGTATCCTCAATTTGAAATCACAATTAGAAAGTGACTTAATTAGGTATTTACTTCAAGTTATTAAGAATGCTAATTGTATCCAATTATAAGTGTCCTTAATAATTAACAGTCTTAAAATGTATTGTTTCATATCTTCTTGAAGTGAAATTGTAACATCTTTGATTTATTATTTTTATTCATTGTAGGAATTGGTTTATTGCAGGTATTTGGACGGGATTTAGGAGTTCTAGACTGGTTTTATGGGGTATATCGTGTCAATAAAAATATTTTTTGTTGAATTTTAATTGGGATTAATTGTTGGCGAAATTAATAATTATGATTAAAATTCGAACATAAATTATCTATAAAACATGTTTATTTTTTTGAATTATTTATTAAAATTATTGAATCATTTATTAAATACTCAACAATTCCCTATAATAAATATTACCAAATTGAATTAATTTTCCTAATAATGATTTTAGTCTATAATCTTTAATTATTCGGGAATTATTGGGTTTTTTAATTTTAATTTCCTAAAATTGATAATTATTTGCAACAGTTAAATTTGTTTAAAGCAATATATTAATGTTATAATATCTTTAAAAATTCAATACTATCACATCACTACACACTAAGATTTCATCATTCTTCATTTATTTTTTATCAAGTAGTCATGTTTAGGAAGGATTATTCTTTTTCATTTAATTTTAATTTTAATTAATTATATGAGAATTTTCAATAACCTCATGTCTAATTTTACTGAATCTGGTAACGAACGAACTATATAGAATTTTTTATTGTTTATTCGAATTGTTCATAATATTAAAGAATATAAGATATATGAATATAAGTTGTGTATTATATAGCCATTTTGATATAAAATTATTCTAATTATTTCGAATTGTAATTATTTTTCTAATTCAATTGGTTGAAATTCAGATATGCCAGGTAAGTTGAATATTCAAAAATATATAACACACTTAAAGATAGATATTATAATATTTTCATTCATATTCCATACCTAATTGAAGATCAACTCTTAGCAATTAACATGGATTAATATTTTTATATTTATTTTAATTGGCTTAAATCTGAATATTCTAGGTTCAATATATTATAAAAATATATTAGAATATCTATTATTTATAATAATTAAGATTATTCTAGATTCCAATAACAAAACACAATAACCAGCAATTAGAAACTTGAAAGAGATTTTGTCTCAATTCAAACTAATTAGTATCCACAATATACGTAATTAAAAAATTTAATACCATCTGAAATTTATTTCCTTATTTATCATTGCCTCAATCTAATTAGAAATTCTAAAAATGGCATTTATTGAAAGATTATAAGAAATTTGTTTTTGTAAATTGAATTATATTGAATGTTGGTGAGAGCTGGTAGGATTGTTGAAGACTATATTGGTTAACTTGTATTACACGTGTTTTTTAAGGTATTGTGTAAATGTTTATGGTCATTCATTATTGAAAAACGTGATAATCGATGATTATATTAAATGAGATTTTGCTAATCATAGATTATAATGGTTTATTATTCAATTAATTTATCCTAATTTATTGAAAACAACTAAAAATAAAAAATAAAATAATTTATTTTTTATTTTGAATAGTTGATAAAATAATATAATTTTAATTTCAATAATATATTATTCATAATTACATCAAATAATCATCATCCCACAATTAAAGTTTATTAATATCAACTAAGAAAATTTTTATTAAATCGGGTAATAAGATAACTTCTTTGGACATATGGGTAAGTATTGATTTTCAATGTATCTGATTGGCTGATTCTAACTATGAAACAATGGTATCATATCAGGTTCAATTTTCAAGTTAGGTATTTGGGGTAAGTAGCAAGATTTCGGGTAACAATGATTAAAAATTGAAACGGATTTTCAATAAATCACCGAAACTTGAAAATCCAATTAAATGACGTAATGATGCGTCCGTCATAAAAAGAAAAATAAATTTTAGGATTGGGATTAGTTAAATAAGTGTCTATAAAATAGCTTAAATTTTTTAAAGGATTTTTAATGACTTAATTTCGCTCCTTAATTCACTCCTTAATTTAGTCCCAATTTTATTGTATAAATAGTTCTACTAGGACGATGTTGTCAAATTCTTTAGAAATCAATTTTATAACAAAAAATATTATAAAAATTACATATCAATAATAGTGAATAATATTATTAATTCCATATTGATCCCAAAAATTTGTTAATTTATTTTATAATTAAATAAAAATATGAAATTAAATCAATATATCTTTTTATTCATATCTATACTGAGAGCTGAGGTGTTGAATTTAAGTAGTGAAGGTAATATACTGGAAAAAGGTTATAACTATTGTCAAGCTGGTTTTCCTATCGCTGAAAATTATTCGCCATTAGTAAATTCCAGAATAGTTTTGAAAGTTGGACTTTAATTAATTTATGTTTGGTTTAGTACCCTGAAGGTGAGCTACTGTCTGTACAGCTATTTCATCGTCATGGGGACCGCTCACCACATCATTTATTACCACCAAAGTATCAATCCAAGGATGTCTGGGACTGTCCTATTGAATCCCATGAACCTAATTTTCATGTATTACCTCGTACTCCTTTCCCTCCTTCATTATGTGATACCGACAAGGGATACTGCAGTATCAGTCCTCTTCAGAGGCTGAGGTGGCAGGGAAGTTGTTATATGGGTCAATTAACTCAAGCAGGAATTGCTCAGTTACGATCAATTGGCGAGCAGTTAAAGAAGATATATGTTGATCAACTTAACTTCTTACCAGACACTTTGGATAAAGCAGTAGACTATCTTTACGTACGTAGCAGTGACCTCCAACGCACACAACAGAGTGTCAGTTCACTAATTACAGGAATCTTTCCTACATCAAATCTCCAAAATGGGGTAGGCATAAAGATCCCCATGGAAGTGTTCCCAGAAGAAATTGAAACGCTCTACCCGAATCGCAATTCATGCCCCAAGCTCAGAGAGCTGGAGCAAAAATTCAAAAAATCGTTGCGGTATCAGCATTTCTTCAAATCGACAAAGCTCTTGAGAAAGAGATTCCAAAAACACTTAAATCACGATGTTTCTAATGACAACTTTTGGACTCTTTGGTTCCTAGACACATTGGTAGCTCGAAGCTGCCACGGTCAACCACCCCTATGCTTTAAGAAGGATGGCAAGGACTGCTTTGGATATCACGAACTCATTCAGTTGCAGAATGCAGCTAACGAAGAGTCCAAGATCTGGTTCAATGCGAGTAAAAATCCCAAGAAGCTCACACGTCTCCAAATTGGTCCAGTTTTGAATGAGATTGCACATAGTTTGTTGAAGGTGAAAGTTTTCGGTAATAAAGATTTTAGATTGGGTAAGCTGGTTAACCAGCAACAAATCGCATATCAACGCAATTATGAGCATGACACACCCAATCCCAAATTCAAGATATACTCTGGTCACGACACTACAGTCAGCTCCCTCTTAGGAGGTTTAGATGCCGAAATTAACCACTGGCCACCATACGCCAGCAACCTGATTATCGAAGTATGGAATCCTCAAAAGAACAACACCTTAGTCAAGAATGACCAGCTCCCAATGCGAATAATCTACAATGGCGAACTCCTTAAAACTTTGTGGTGCCCCTCAGGCTCTTGTAAACTTGAGAATTTTTATGAATATTTAAGACAATTGAAACTACTTAAAGATCATGATGATTGGGATTATTTTGAAGAATGTTATAACTAATAAAGTTTTGAAATTAGAAGATTTCTAAATACTAAAAATATATATATTTCGATTCAATGCTACTTTTAACTAATTTAATAAATACAATACAGATTTCAATAAATATATAAATCAATAACAATATAGATTATATTTTGTATCATTAAAATATATAAAATATCAAAACATTTTTAAACCTCAACTTCATCAATATCCGAAAAAATGATTTTTCAATTTATCAATAGTTTTAATAATTATATACTTCAAATTTCAAAGTGATTATTGAAACTTGGAATTAGATAGTATTAAATACATTTAAAATGTTATTGAACTATAATCACTTTTTTTGACCAAATATTAAATTTTGATTCAAACTAAATAAAAATTTAAATTTATAATTAAAATTCAACCAAATATTATCATAAAATTTCATTATAATAATGATTATAATAGAATAACTACAAAGAGTTAAAAAATCTAGAATTTTATTGTTATATAATAGCAAATCTTGAATTATTTTGACTATCATCATTATTAAATAGATTAATGGATGATGTCACAAATTGTGACCATATCAAATTGTGAGACATTAGTATCAATTAATAATTTTAAATTAATTTGGATTAAAATAAATACAATATTATAATTTGTTAAAATATACTAGTGGTATCTTTAATTTGACAAATATTTGGTATTAATAAGTATGAAGAGTTTATTAAATTTATTGAATTGAATAAAAAAATATTTGGTTAATTAAATATTCTAATTAAAGTTAATAATTAAAATTTTTTCATATGAAATTTATAAATATATTATATTAATAAATACACTTTTACAAATAATATTAAAATAATGAAATATATATATATATATATATTTATATAAAATATTTATTTATTATAGATTATTAAAATATACTAATCAATAAAATCAATTTTGATTTAGATATATACTCGAATAGCCAAGAACTTGCAAATCTATTCCAATTAGAACATAATTTTTTCAACTGAAAAGTATTATTTACATCTTTAAGTGTACCCTATATATCCCAAAAAGTATAATAGATTTATAATCAATAAACACATAAGTAACCCTAACAGATAAATTTTGAGTATTAGTTTAAAATTTGGAGATTAGTCAAATTTAGAAATTTTATACAAATAATTCAAAATAAATTTAATCTACTCCCAAAATGGGATAATTGTGAATCAATTAATTGATTCGAATCAATTTTACAATTATACTTGTAATAGTTTATTCAACAAAATTTAGTTATCTTAAACACTTAGGCTACTTAGCATAGCAGTAATGCTATATAGCATAACATATTTCAAAAAATCTTCAAGTAGACAAGTATGCCAATTGCTTTAAAGCCTTTATACCATATAATTTTTATCGTAGGTTACTGATATCATTGCCTATATTATCTTAAAGTTCAATATGTTCGATTTTGTTAAGAATATTTAAAGTTATTAGAATTCTGTATTTGGTTAATCGTTTCAATACTTGGAAGATTTTTGTACAGGATTTGATATGGTTAATTTTTAATAATAAATGTGACTATATCCAATAATTTGGATTACTATCATTATTTTATAAGATATATTTGTAGATTTTTCTTTAACAAAGGATATTCATTTGATTTGTAACTCTCTCTTCCCTGGAACATAAAAACCTTTATATGAATACATCCATATTCGGAAACCTATTTAATATTAGCATATTTATAGAATTTTATAGTTGAATGTATAGATTTATCAATACAGAAGTGGCATTTTAAAAAATTAAAAAATTATTGAAATAATGATAATATATTCTAAATAAATAACTAAATATTTATTGATAGAAAACATTTATTCATTATGTATGTTGGATCATATTTGAACAATCAATACAACTTTATATTGATTAAATTTAAATAGCTGAAATAAAATTATATGTGTATGAAAATTGAGAAATGTTTCGTGATAGCTATTATCACTAATTAATATATTTTAATTTTATTACGAAAGTGATCTTTAAAAAATATTTTTTTGAATGTCTGGCCCTGGACTTTTAATGGATATCATAATTCACTATTCGACATAAATTTTTTAAATATTTGAACCAAGTAGATGATATTTAGTATTAGCTAATAGACACATAACATAGTATTTGATATTTTTAGTTTTATATAGGAAACCTATTACATAAATGACAACACTTTGATTGATTCAACTCATAAATTAATGTCAATATTTTCATTAATTAGTAAACTGAATATATATTGATATTTTTTTAAAAAGGCTCAAATGAAAATATTAAAATAATATTTACTGTTAATAACTAGCTCAATATATAATTTAAAAATTTGTCCAAAATATATTAGATGCTAACTGATATATTTAATTTTTTTAAATAATCTGTTGGCAAATTTAAAGAATTAGAAAGCAATTTATTTTTTGAATCATATCACTTGAATTTGATTTAGATACTTTAATAAGTATTAAAAATTATTTAAATTATATCAAAATACATATTTCAACTATATTTTACTATATTACATTTATTGTCATTAATATATATAACTTATATTTTCAATTGTTTCATTTATAATAAATTAATTTTAAAGGATACTGATTTTGATTATTATTGTTATTACTCTGTAAATTTAATAATGGGAATTTTTTGCAATTGAAAATAAATAAATATTTTAATATATAATATATAAAAATAAATATATAATATAAATTTAATAGTTTCTTTTATTATTAATAACTTTTTGCT
>JNEM01007516.1:0-10938 GCA_000697335.1 Conidiobolus incongruus B7586 | reverse complement strand
TTAATATTAATTTTTTTAAAAGTTATATAAAAATATATTAAAGTATTTAATTTTGTTTATAAGAATTTAAAAATAATTTTGCTAATTAAGTTCAATAAGTAAGTATTATATTTATTAAGATTATTTATATTTAATTAAATAATTATATAATAGAATAAAAGATATAATATAGATAATATATGATATTATATTAATAATTAATTATATTAATATTGTTATAATTTCATTTTCCTATAATAAATAATTCTTAATTTTTATTTATTAAATCACCAAATTTATATATAAATATATACCTATTATTATATATAAAAGACCTTAATAATTATTTTATTTATATAATTAATTATTATATGACAAAAGACTTATTAAGGTTATAATTGTTGGGTTTCTTTCTTATATGTGTGATCAGAAATTATAATTAAAATGGTAAAAGAAAAGGGTAAGTCTATCCTTTATTCTATGCTTAATTTAACAAAGATCATCTTCCTCCCCTGTTTTTTTATCAATAAAGGTGAAATCAAATAATGACAGATAACTTAGTGATTGTGGGATCAGTTGAGATTGTTTGATTTGATGATAATAATGTAAGTAGTTGGTAATATTGCCAACAATAATTGTGCCAAAATTATCTTATAGTTTTATATTATAAATCAATTTAAAAATATTAATTTGATTATAATAATTACCTTATTATTTTAGCATTTGATAATTAATTATTATATTTATCATTTTATTATAAATAATCTTTCAACTAAAGTACTAACTATAAGCAAAACATCTAGTTTAATTAACTTAAATAAATATATATTATTAATTAAAATAATAAATAATTTTTGTATTCAAAATAACTGATAATAAAATGAGTTATTAGTTAAATAATTTAAAAATATAATATTGATTTTATAAATCTTTACTTAACTAGCAAGACAAATCCTAATATAACCTTTTAATACTTTTATTTATATTATATTTTTTTATATTTGTTTATTTATAATAACTCAAATTTTTAAATTATTTGAGTTATTATTTATTAACCAATTTAGATTAAAATACAAAATATTAACTATGTTAATTATATTTCATATGCTAAATTCCTTTAGAAAAAATTTTATATGACTTCTTAAGCCTAAAATCAATTCGTATATATTTGGTCTTAACAGATATATTGAATTTATCATCAAAAGATTCTTAAGTTTTTTTGATAAGATTATAAAATATTTATATACTCAATATAAAAAATCTAATAGAGCTTTATAAATTAATTTTAATATTTACTATACTATGGTTTCATAAAATATTTTAACATAAAAACAATAAATATATTCTTTATTACTGTTATAAAAATCACTTTATTCATCTAAACAGCTAAATTTTAAAGAATTTATTTTATATAAACTAATTAAAAATTTCTAATTTATTTTTTTTAAAATACTATCAATTCAATTGAAATTTTCTTTATTAAAAATTAATCTTTAACTATAATAAAAATAATAATGATAATAATAATGATTTGTTCTATAATATTAGAATTATAAATAAAAAAAAATACATGAAATAATGTTATGAATTTTAATTATTATAATAACATATAGTTGAAAATTAATAGCAATATTATCATGAATTTGAGTTTTTATTATTAAATTCTGTTATGACCTATTAATTTAAAAGTTTTTTTCATCATGTAAATAGAAATAAGGACTAAATTTATTTAATATATACTTTATTTCAGACTATTGAAATATTATAAATAAAACCTTATTAATACAAATTTAACTTTCTATTTTGAAAATACATATTGCATGTAGGATAATATTTGACTCTTTCAATCGAGATAAAAGCAAATTAATTTAATATTAACACATTGGATATCTAAATAAAATTAATAAGTTTTCCTTTATATTATAATATAATAAAATATATTATTAATCATAATATCATACTTGAAATAATTTTAAATTATATTAACAATATGAAATATTCAATTAACAGTGGCAATTAAGTGTTTTAATTAAATTTCAATGTAATAATATTTTAAAATGATTTATTAAGTCATAATTTCAGACAAAATTATATCATATTAAATGAAATTATAATTATAATTTTTATGTTTAAATTATTGAAACATTTGATATTGTTCATAAATATATGATTTAATTTAAAGCTCAGAATTACAATATATTAAATTATATTCACAAACTTAAGGTATAAGATTTATATTATATAACTTATAAATTACTTAGAATTAACTAATTCTTAAATCAAAAAAAATTATAATATCATAAATAAAACGTCATAGCTAATCATAAAAATCTGAAAGTAGTATAAAAAGTCCAAGAATATCAGTAAAAAAACCTCAGTTTAACATTATTCATTATTGAAATTGAAATTTAAAATGGCCGGTAAGTTTAATAAGCTTAATAATAGTCTATAGTCTAATATAAAATGTGTTTTATGTTAATTTTTATAATAGATCCAAGAAATTACATTTTAGTTCTTAAAGACGATCTTTCTGAAAAGAAGGTTGATAATCTCATTCATCAAATTGAATCCAGAGGTATATAAAATATTGATAAAAGCTAATTTTATAATATTCGATACTGATTTAAACACTAGGTGGTAAAGTTTTTGACAGATTCGATTCTAAGCATCGTTTAGCTGCAACATTATCGAAGGAAGAATGTGGTAAGTTGAGATGCCGAATTTATTTGTTTAATTTAAAATTAATTAGCGTATATAGATAAATTAATGAACACCGATGAAATTGATCATATTGAATCCGATGAACCAGTTACCCAGAATTAAGCCAACAATACATTCCTGAGATTATTGATTTTAGTATTCAATAAACTAATTGCTTCATTTATATTTTGTTCAAACTTTATTAATTTTTAACTTATAATCAAATGTAATTCTTCAAATGCTGTTATTTGATTGTTAAAATGATATAAATTTAAGAAATAACATACATCATTTAAACAAAAGTCCTTTATCTTTTGTTGTGATTAATCATTTGCAAATACGTAAAATTTATTAATACTTTAGAATTACATTTTATTTTCAAATTGTCAAAATTTGTATATAATTAAGGTATTATAAATATAAAATGTGTATATTAAAATTATCAATATGGTTGCCATTATATGAGAGCGATGTTTTAATTTATATCAATATCAGCATATAATATTATCATACATAAATATATGAATGAATTAATATGAATATTCGAATTGACCTTTTACTATCAAAAAATGGAACCCAATAAAATGTATAATGCAATCAAAATTCCTGTTTCTGAAGCAAAATATAACGACCTCATCTAATTTTTTGAAATTCTATTTAAAATAATTAAATAGGTTTTTAATAGTTAAGGAATCTAATCAATTATTATTAATAATAATAAGATATACTGTTTACGTTCTCATGATATTGAATTAACGCAATATATATTATAAAAAATCTCCACATCTATCAAGTATTCCTAATATTTGATGTATTGGTATTATTAATTTGTTATTGTTCAAGGAAAAGATCCATAACAGTATTAGATGTTCTTATATGTTTTAACCTTGCATAATAATATTATAACCAAATTATTCTTTTCATTATTTTATGATTTAATATTAATTTTTAATTTAATAAAATGATCCAAATGGAAAGTTTAAAACATATATGGATATCTAATATTTTAATTTATTTAAAATAATTATGAGTTTATTATAAATAGTATAAAGATTACAAAATAAATTATAAATTATAAATTATTGAATCCAAAATAATAATAATAATAATAATAATAATTTTTTTTAATTTGAGTGAAATATTTCAAAATATCAAAAAAAAAATTGAATTAAAATATTAAACTTTTAAAAGATATAATAGGGCTCAGTAATAATCTTTACAAAGATAAAGATCAGAACAGTGGTAAAAAACTCAGAAAATATCACTATAAGGTTAAGTTTTCAAAGTTATTGAAATTGAAGTTCAAAATGATTGGTAAGTGAAATCATATATCACTATAGATGGATTAATTTTGACCAAATTAACAGCCCCAAGGAGATATATTATAGTACTCAATGGCAATACATCTATTAGGACAGTTGATAGCTTGTATAATCAAGTCCATTTCATCTATAAACTATATATTATTATATTATACAATTGTTTAATTGCATGGAGGATAAAGTTTATTCAATATTGAAGGATGAAATATGGAGGTGTTTATATTTTAGGCTTAATTAAAGATTAAAATAGTAATTTGATTTTACATTTTACATTTATAATAATGTTAATCAATGTAACTAAATAAAATGATGTATTCCTAGGAAAGTTGAATCTATCACAAGATTACACCAAATATTAACCAAAAACTTGATATATTTTAAAATTCTTAATTCAGAATCAAATAAACCATTTGCTCTATTCTCTTGTATTCTTAATTTTACTAATATTTAAATTCTATAAAACCAAAAAAAAGTATAATCAATTTCTTATTTGAAATTTTATAATAATTCCTAATAGGGATAAATATAAGCTATTATTTAAAATAAATTAAATAATTTAATAATTTAACCTTGAAAATAAATTATAAAATATAAAAAAATTAAGTTCATTATACTATAATATAGACATTAAAATATATAAATTTTAACTCAATAATTACTTATTATTATAATCTTTTGAATTTTGAAATAAAATATAAAATATTTTCAAATATTACCAATGTAAAAATAAAATTGTGTTTAAACCAAATCAATTTATCAATTTATCAATTTATCAATAAAATATATTAGTTTCAAGATACTTAAAATAACTTTATTTTCATATATTGAAATATTAAAATAAAATATATATTGGTTCAATATCTTAATATTATTTGACAATTATTATCAATGCCAAATTACAGTGAGTGATTAAATTCTGACATAATTCAATACAATGTAAAGCATAAAATCATTTAGCAGAATGAAACTTTGTTTCAATAAATATAATAAAATTAAACATTAGCCAATAATAATTAATATAAAAATGGTAATATTCAATTAAGTTCGATTATAAATATTGAAAACAAGTTGATGAATTTATTGCAATGAATTTCGTCAATTTGACTTCACAATTCGTAATCATTTTTAATACAGTATTTAAGGGGAAAAAAGTATAAAAAACTAAGTTAAGATAATTAATTAAGTAAAAAAATTGTAAAATTTTCTTCATTTTATTAATCTTATTTAAAATGCCAGGTAAATTAATTAAAAATATTAATTAAATTTTAATCATATTGACTTAATAATGGTATATAGATAATAAATATAATATTGTTTTTAAAATGAACGTAACTGATAATCAAATTGATGAATATGCTAAGAAAATAGAAGCTAAAGGTATATAAATTGATATATTAATTTATTTAATTTTAACATTTTATTTCATTAGGAGGTAAAGTATTCAAAAAGCATGATCCTGCAAAAACTCTTTCAGTTAGTATTCCCGATATTCACACAGGTAATTACCCTTTAACTTGACATAATAATTCAATCATAATTAATCGATGAAAATTAGGTATTTTAACTGATAATCTCGATGTTGAAACTGTTGAACTAGATCCAGAGTTTATAAATTAATCAAACCTTATTCACTTTGATTTGATATTCGAACAATAAGGCTGTAGCTTTTTATAAATCACTATTGATTTCTTATATTAAATCCTGTTGTTTCTACCTATTCCTGGTTTGTAATAACTTAATAAATCTTTAAACAATATAACTGGTTCTTATTATACACAATTTAATCTATCATCTCCATATAACATTTATAATAAATCAATATTTTTGTATTAAAAATTCATTTTTACAGTAGCTTACATTTTCATTAAATGACTCTTTAAAATACATTATACTTTGAACATTATTAGTTGAATATAATATTAGATTTAAAAATGTATGTTGTGATTTTGAAAGCATACTCCAAACCGAGTTATAGAAGACTGTAGAAGAGCAAACTAAATAAATCGAATATCAAAGTTGTGATATCAGAGCTTTAGGGAAAATGTATTTCATAAATAGGAGGACAAATTAGTAATAAATCTGATGTTACTTTAAAATGGTTTTCAACTACAAAACTAGATATCAATACAGTAATGAATAACCGTATTTGTATTTGAATTTCTAACATTTTATTGATTTAAATATTTTCAGTAAAATTCAGATTTGAACCGAATTAGTAATGGGATAATTCAGGATTGATTAATAATAGGTTTATAATACAAAATTTCATTATATTTTTATCACTTTTTTATCAAATACTACTGTGAAAGATATAATAGTATATACTGAATATTAATAAACTAAAAAATCAAAATGAAAGAGCTATATTTTATTAAAATTACACAAAAAAATGAATTATAAGTCCAAATAATTGGCAGCCATCATTAATTCTAAAGCTATTTGAGGGTCAATATGAAAATTAGTCAAATCAGTAGGGGTTGACCTCGAGTACTTGTACTTGTAAAACAGATAGCAGCACACTTTATCCAAAACCACACCCTTAATCTCGGGAAACTCTATTCTATTATCAAAACTCTCAACAAATTGTGCTGACGTATCCAACATAGACTGTATCGTACTCGAGCCAATAGCTACAGTTTTGGGTACAATAAACTCAAACCCATCACTACTTACTAATGTTACTTTGATGTCTTGATCTAATTCGGTTATATTCATTTTATTGTTATTAATATCTAGAATTATTTGCAATTAATTATAAAAATTTATTGAATTTTAAATTTTAACTTGACCATTTTAATCATTGAATATAAATTAATTATTTAAAAAATTAATTATTATGGGATTAATTTTAATAATTATATTCATTAAATTATCATATCATTCTAATTTTTGATTCAATTACAAGATAATAATTAAAAGTAGCAAATATTAATTCAATATTTTAGTTAGTTTATATTTTAATTAATAAAGGATAGTTTTCTTTATAGTCTGATTCAACATAAAAATGATTAAATATTCAAAAGAAAATTATATTATATCAAATTAACTATTAAAGAATTAATTAATTAATTAATTCATAATTCACTTAATTAAAATAGATAAAATTATTAAAATTAAAAATTATTAAAAAAAATCAAAAAAAAAATAATTCAAATTTTTTAGAATAAAAAAGAATTATTATTATTATTATTATTATGCTTCCCTGAATATTACGTGGCATTTTAGTATATATTGAACCAGTCAATTATAATGTTTAAAATGAAATGAATCCAGTTCTTTATCGAAACTTGAAAGCTGTGAGTTGGCAATGGATCAGTTTATATTTCACATATTAAAGTATAATAATATTATAATATTAATATAAATTTTATTGGTTTAAATTATTAAAAGTTTATATATATATATATATATATATTTGATAATTATTTAATATTAATAAAATTTAAAATATTAGTAAAATTATAAATAATAATAATAATTAACGAAAGATTAATATTCAAAAAAATGGGATAAATGTGATAATAATTAAATGGCTAATATACTTTATATCAATGGTTTAAATATTTATTATATTCTAATGCCCTTGATTAAATTGAAATTTTAATATAATACTTTTAATTGAATCCGAAATTTTATGCCATTAAATTCTTTTTTTTTGTTGATGTGGCTGAAAACATATCTCAATTTATATAATTGAATTATGATTTAATACAAAAGTTGAAAAATATTAATATATTAAGTATAATAATACAAGTTAAATATATTAAAATTAATTAGGGGATATCAAATAATATCATTTATTAATATATAGATAGTATATTTTATAATTAATTATTTAGTCTTTTTGAATTAATAAAACTTTAGGATGAGTTTCTAAAATTACTAAATAATATATTAAAATGAATGTAAAATAAATTAATAATTTAATATTACCAACGAAATCATCTGGGAAATAAGCGTTGAATCCTTTATAACTCCCATTATTATTCATTTGGTAGATTTTACCACCTAAATTCCTATTAATACTATGCAATATATATATATATTCATAATAAATTATATCACCTCGAGACTGAATTAAATCGATTTGACTATCGATGATTTCTGAAGGTGTATCATCTTCAAAGTTCACAATATATTTGCTAAAGTCTAATATTTCAATGTTAATATTCAACATACAATAAGAAAGTTTTAATGGTATTACTAGTAGTAGGACTCGACATTTTCTAATACAATAAATAATAATCAATAAAGCTTCAAGGTATTTTAATAATATTATATAATCAATATATAACAATAATTAAAATATAGATATCATACAAGTAATTTTTAAAGAAGAGGAGAAGTATAACTTCAAGGAAAACCATTGTTAAAGTTAATTATCTAATATTATATATATACTCTAATTATGATTTCATGCCGTCACCAAATGATTTCATCGAATTAAATTTTGTTAGGAGTATCAAAATTTAAAATAACTCATCCATTTTTATTAAACTAAGTGTGGGATTTTTAATAATTTTGCCAATTTTATTCCAAAATTTATTAATTAATTAATTAATTTCAAATATATATATATATATATTTGAAATAACTATTAAACAAGATAGTATTTAATATAAATTAATACTTGAATTATATAATATAAACGTATTATTAATATAATTGACAATATATATATCAATTAAACATTGTTTTAGTCAATTAATTCCAAATTTAGTAATTAAAAAACATCACTATTTTTTAATCATATTTATCAATGTGAAACTTTTTGTAAACTACACACATATTATTATCAAAAAAATTTTTTTAATATCAAATCACTTTTCAATTAATTTGTTTGATTTTATTTTTAAAATAATGATATTGAATGGGAAAAAATTATCACGTTACATAAGTTTTACATTGTGGTATTTAAGTTTGAAATATGCATATTTTATTTTTATAATTTTATTACTTTTGAAATTAGTCACAATAATTGAAACGAATATTTATTAATTTGAAAGTTAATATTTTAACTTTGATATTAAACTATTTTATATATTTAAAGATTTTAAATTTAACTAATTGACAAACTTTAACAACTAATAGATGTATCAATGAAATCATTGCACTCTCAAATGATATCATTTTTCAATTAACTAACCATTGTTCATCACAACGTCCCAAGTCAAAGATAACAAGTTACAGTACAATGGGAATATTTTTTGAAGTTGAAATGTAATAATTTATTACCTATTCGTGATATCATTCAAACTAATCAAGTTCTGACACTACTCATTCTACTAATTTCTTGAATACTCACTCTTTTTCTACAATTTGTTATTATAAATTAATATTAAATTAATTCATTTTGTTATTGTAATTAATTTATATTTAGAAGTATATAGTGTGACAATGCCAACAATTTCATCCTAGTAAAGATGATGTTAATGGGCGATAAATCGGATAATAACAAAAAACACCTAATAATAATAATAATAATAATATTTAAATTATTAAGGTTAATAATTCAATTTCACATTATATAAACTTGGCAAAAAAAATTATTAATAAATTTATTTAAATTTATTGTAATACAATTTTAAACAAAATTAATCAATTAATTTATTCTTAATAAGAATAAAATTGAATTTTAACAAATTTAGGATTAATTATATCATAATTATTTGATTTGATTTGATTTGATAACATATTTAACTATTCAAATTTAAAATTATAATATTAAAAAATGTGAAGTGGATAGTTGAGGTTATCCATTTTTATTAATTATTTAATGTTGATTAATATTGGATATTCAATGGTAAATCATTATTAACCACTAATCAAAAGTTTTTATAGATAAAAAATATGCATGGAGAATTCTTTATAAATCATGTTTTATGACATCTATACTGGTTTCCAATTGAGGAGACTGCAAATTGGTTATTACCACATATATTGTCATCTTTCAATTGATCCTATATGTGTCACCGCATTCAAAATATTAATTCGAGTTTATTACAAATAGATTATGTAATAGTTATTGTACTTATGGTGATAGTATTAGGATTATTAAAGTATTTGTTGAATAGTATGAATTGTAAAGTTTAAAAGTATTTTTATTTGAGGAAAATGAATAGAATTTTTAACTACTAATAAAATCTCCGCTTGAATTTGAGTCGCAAAATACAGCCCCTCAATAAGAACTTTTGTGTTAACTTTAATTTTTAAATAGGCAATTTAGTGATTAACCTTATCAAACTGATTAACATCTACAATTATTTAATCCAGTATAAAAATTTCATAGCATTAAATTATAAATTTATAGTAATATTACATTATATTTAATAAAATTCCTTATATTTTCCTATCATTTTTACACGTTATTAAAAAAAATTCTTTAATTAGAAAATAAATTAAAAACTAGCTATTAAAATAATTTATAATTTTAGTTAATATTCAAATATTGAGTAAAATATTATTAAAGATATTGGATTATAAAATAGGGAATAATTCTAGATCAATAAAGATTACTATCGATTATTATTTTTCATTTTTAATTAATAATGCTACATACATATTTAATCTTTGCTCAATATTCAAATATAGTCTTTATTGGATGGTTATTATTGAATGTCCATCAAATATATGAATAAATTGGAATATTAGTATATACCCATCAAATCAATAAAAAATATTAAATACAATATTATGTTGATTTCTATTAGCCCATTCTTTTAGATAACAATATAACTCAATATTTGATTTTCAACAATTGGGATATAATTTTGTTGAATGTAAAATATCCATTTTTAACTTAATATATTAATATTATATTTTAAAATTTATAATATTATATCATTAATAACATGTTTAAATTTAATAAATTATTCTAATTTTTTATCTATTGCTGAAATAATATAATAATAATAAATGGTAAGATTAACCATAAAAC
>JNEM01007510.1:0-13940 GCA_000697335.1 Conidiobolus incongruus B7586 | reverse complement strand
TAATTTTAATAAATTTATAATAAAGTTTTAAAAATATAAAAATAAATATTTTTTAATAATCACTATCTAGTTTAAATATAATTAAATTTAACTATAAATTTTAAAATTAAAATATTTTAATAAAAAAATAATGATAATTAAATATATATATATATATATATATAGTTTGAAAATATTTATTTTTTATATATATTATATATAAATAATTTTTCAAAACTTATAATATGTTTGAAAGATCAAAAATCAAAAAATTTGCCATTTTTTAATTTCCATAATAATATTTAACAGAAATAGTTGGAATAAAGAAATATCTATTAGGAAACTTAGTTGAAGCAAAATAATTGATAAAGAAAATAATTTTAATTAATAAATTAAAAATTGGACAATTATATTAAAAGTCAATAGGATATTGAAAATAATTTGGAATTTTTAGATATATGACTAAACTATGATTCATCATTATGATTGTCTTCAAGATTGGTTCTTTGTCCTAATTTATCCAAAGGATTAGGCTGTATTATAAACCCTTGATCATAAATGATGGATTTCATAATTTGAATATAGGATAATTTTTTTAAAGGCTTTATTGAAGTTTATATTAGATTATATAGCAAATTTTAAAAATTGATAAATTATAAAGTATTTTAAATTTCATAATAATAATAATAATGATAATAATAATGATAATAATAATGTAAAACAGGAGCTTCAATTTTAATTGATAGTATAGTTTTTATATTTATAAATTGATCAATTTCAGCTATTACAAGTTTGGGAATTCATTAATATATCCTTTTGAATTCATTTATTTTGGAAGCGACCACGTGGAAATTTTGAGATTAATATATTTGACGTATTAAGTTATTGGTTAATATAATCCGTGTATAGAATAAGAATATACTTAAAATTTTGACAAGTTGTTTGATAACACTATATATACTTTAATATCGTTTGAAATATTTTAATACAAATTGATCAAAATATAATATTATATATTTCAAATAATAATTTCGTTGAATTCTTTTATAATTTATATTTTTATTGAAATATTATACTAATCAATACCTAATAATTATCCAAAGATAATAAATATAATATTATAATTACACAATATTACAAATCCTTTTAATCAAATAATAAGACCACAACTTAAAATTAAGTTCTAAAAATATATTTTCCCAATAATATTGTTTATTCTGAGTTCAAAATTTCTGAAAAAATATCAAAGTTATGCTTAGCAATTAATCATCAATTTTTAGAACGCTTAATTTTAATTATACAAATATATGAGTACATAATAATTAACATCAGAATTAATGATAATGACAACAATAATAATTTATTATTAAGTATGTCAGTCGGAATAGTACGAAGTATTTACATAGTGTCTATAACAATATTTTATAGATCAGGGGCGATGAAAATTGAACTGTTTTGAGGTGATAATAAATTTGGAAGGATTATTGGGTTGGTAAGGTGAGGAGGAGAGGGATGTCAATCAGATCATTGAAAAGTTGTAAAAAATATGATTTTTGGATGGAGTATAAATGGATGGATGAATTATGGCTGAAGTTGGAATTTCAAAAACTTAATGAATAGGACGGAGGAATGTATGATAAAATTTGGACGGAATTAATAAGATTTCTGAGACGGAAAAAACGATATAAACATGGAAAACTTTTCAAATGGTTGTAAGATTGTGAAACTCGCGATATTTTCCAAATTAAATTGGATTGTAAGTGGATTAAAGATATCCGGCGGAGTGGTCACAAATTCATGATAGTAAATACATTAACATCCCAACTCCTATGTGAATTTGGATTAGAGGACCCAGTGCTTGATGCGTGTCCAGAGTGCCATTGGGAGTTTGAACACTGCCAGTTGCACTACTAGCCCGAGGATTGGCCAGAAACTCGATGTCTCTGTGACGGATGATCTATAATTGTAAATTTGATTCAGATTCACTTGACCCATTTCGTAGCATTTAGATGGAGCGAAATTTCTGAGAGCGTTGATTGGTGAAGTTGGCCAAAAGGTAAATTCTTTCGTATGAATAAAATAATCAATCTGGTATAGTAGACCAAGAATTCCTACTAATGCTTTGAGGATGGTTAAACGCTCAATATGTATTTGTTTTAATATAGAAAAAGCTCTTTTTAGGACTTGAGCCAAAAGTCCTGCAAGTTGGATAACTAAATGCGGTGATCTGGTGAGTGCTGATGGTGAAGGTGCTGGAGCTGGTTCTACGACAAGTACAAGATCGCCACCGTCAGTACCAGGTCGACAGGTGACCTGAACCCATTCTATTTCATAAGAACTCCGAGTTGCTAGCTTTGGAGAATCATAAGAATTGAAATCTTCTGTCATATCAGATTCGATCTCGTAGTCAAAGTTCATTTCTTGGTCATAGTCAACTCGAGTGACTGAGCCATCCTCACTTGCCGAAGAGGAGATGGAATTACGGTGGTTGTAGTCAAAACAAATCCATCTCAGCTTAAATTTGAAATGCATTCCAGTTTTTAAACTGTTAGATACAAACTGACAGAACTGTTGCATGTCACCGGGGTGAATCAACTCAAAAATTGGTAATAACTGAATATGTGGTAAGTAAACTGGGATCAGGGGAGAGTCGTCACTGTTGATCGATCGTATCAGGCCGTGCGGTGTCACAGTCAATACGAAAGGAGTATTAAAAGCATATAGAAGTCTACTCACTTCCTCCGGTATGGGAGAAGGCGATTTATCTATAGACATAAGTCTTGACTGGGGCACCAAAAACCAGAGCGTTGAGCAATTATTTAAAGGGTGTAAACAAGTAGTCAAAGCCAAATTATCACCCGATAAAGTTTTAGCCCAAACATTTAAAAAGGGACCATTCTGACACGATTTCTTAACCTTCAACAAATTATCTAGCCAAATGGGCTTCCTGGAGTCATTAGGAAAATATTTGAGCAAACCTTTAGCGAGTTCACTCACTTGGACAATTTTCAACTCTTTATTAATAACTATAAAGCTCTGATTAATGAAAGGACATTGTTTAATACTATGGGAAGGGATGCAATTCAATTGATTAGTCTTATTATTTTTCATTATCAAATAGTCTCTACAAAAGAGAGAGAAAGAGAAAATCGATACTCAAAAAGTGCGAATAAATTAAAGTAATTTAAATGATCCAGGTTTCAAGTATGATTTCAAGTTCGCAGTTCCAATTCTAATATTTTCAACATGAGTTTGAAAATGGAATTGATGCAGAGTATCAATTCCATTTATATACCCATATTTTTCCTTTAATTTTTTTCAATTGATTTGCATCATAAATTCATCATTTTTCAAATTTATTGGTTAATTTTTAATAAACTATCCTTTATTAATGCTTCTTCTAATTATTTTGAACTATTTACCCTCAATAATTAATTCATCCTCCTAAGTTTTTAGTGCTAAAATCACTCAAATAATATTTTTGAAATGTGACTTGTACTTGAAACATTTAGTGCAAATTTAATTCAAGTAATAACTTTCCAATTGATCAAAATCATGTCAGACTTCAAAATAGCTAATTGACTTGCAGGGATTTGAAGCAATTTCATAAACTGATTATTCCCAACTAAACTGAAAATATATCGAAAAATCTTAAACAAAAATGATTAAAATTACAAGTCATACCTTTTGTAAAATATCAAAAACTATACAATTACAAAATAAATAACCACACAATCCGTAGAAATTCATGAAGTGGGGGAAATCAATTACCTTAAGAGGTAAACAATCATTAACATATGAAATCTAATCTGACATTCAAGTTCAATTCTCAGTTAATTCAATCAATTTTAATTTATGTGTAAGATCTACCCATAGCTAACGTTTTAAACCATGGTTCAATAAAATTTTATCAATAATAGTATTAATGAAATGCATTATCAGAGTTTTTTTACTGTTGTAATAGTTAATCAATTGGAGTTAATAAATGGTCAAGTTATTTGTTTTTGTTAAGATTTTTTAGATTATGAAATATTTTGATTGGTTGCACATGGCCAATATATTTTATATTTACTATACACTTATTAAGGATATTGTTGGATTAGTTGGTAAAGTTTTTTCAATGAATTTTGGTTCATATATTTAAAGTTTACAATTTCCTTAATTGGTAAATTTTTGAATATCTTGAATATTGGTTACAAATATCGATGTTAACACAATCAAAATAGATTTTTATATCTAATTCCATATATATGATATGGTAAAACATCATCTCATAATTAATTACAATCTATTGAATTACATTTTCCGCTATATATCGAAATAAACTTTTAATTTGAAATATGTTATCAAATCTAATAGAAAATATTCTCATATAAAGTCTGAATTTTACTGATAAATTTGTTTTTTGGGTTCTAATTATTGAATTAAATAGGGGCAAATTCATATTGTTTCTTATATTTATAAAAATATATCAAAGCTATTAATTTACTGTGTCCATAATATTCAACTATTTGAAATCATATTTATCAAGAGATGATTTGAAGAATAGCCATGAAAATTTCTGCGATATCACTAAAGGAGTTGTTGAATTATTGTAATTAATCTAAATTAATTTTATACCACAGTTGATCCCAGTTTATTATTATTTTCAAATTTGTAAGAAAAAGACTATGAAAATAATTAATTATACCAATTAATAAACTTCAAACCACAAATCGAGCCAATATTTTGATCAAAGATCTACCATTAACAAATGAAATAATACTGTTCAATATCTCAAACTTAATATTATAATTTCCTATATTTATAATTAGAATTCAGTTAAAAGTTTTCAAAGTAAATTTAAATAAATCACTGTTTGTAATAACTTGTTACGTTTTGAAATTCTAATATGTCGGAATTTAATCATTTTCAATTCACAAAAATTATTATTGTTTACGATATTTTATAGATTCTTTTAAAATATTTTATTGAATATAATGGCTACAAAAAGCTTGCTAAAGTTCTCTTAATTCTAAATAATATATTGTATATATTGTATATATTGTTTAATATAATTTAAATTTAAATTATAAAAAAAATAATATTCAATTCTTAAAAATTGATGTCTTAATAAAAAATTTATTTGATTACTTTTCAATTTGATGTAATATAGTATAGAAAAATCAACTAGCCAGTAGATCATCAATATATATTAGTAGTATTTTTTTAAATATTGTAATTAACTATATTTTATATAAGATTCTAAGGAAGTTAATCATGACTTTCACCATATTCTCTCATATTCTCAATAAATCTATTATATATAATACTCAGAAAACTGATAATTATTAAGTTAAAGATAAAATATTTTATATATCAAACATGTATTTAAATGGATACACAATTGGTATTGATATGTAATTTGATGAATATATTCTTCCAATATCAACGAAACCCAAAAATCAGATACAAAATTATAATTTGACTCTTTGAATTATATGTAGTTCTTTATAGATTAACAGATATTGAATATTATTAATATTCCTTGTCATCATATATTATTTAATCATAAAGAAAAATGAAAAAAAAGATTTGCTTTTTTCAAAGGTATTTTTAAAAATTAATCAATTTTTTTTGAATATATATTAATAGTTTTATTCAAATTATTATATTTAGGAAAATAATATTGAATAGCGAAATAAAATAATAGACATGAGAAATACTTTAAGAAAGTGGGTTTTGTGTGACGAACTGAATGAAGTAAACGGCATCAGGAAGCAATTTCTTGCCAATTGGGACAATTTCAAAGAGGGGAAAGACAAAACCATTGACAGTATTACTATTGCGACAGAGTTCAATGGTGTATTTTTAAGCTTTTCTGGTACCGTAAAACCAATCACCAGCGGAACCTGAAGTAGGGTAGGGGTCAACAGATTTCTGAAAGGAGTTAATACTTTACCACAGTTTTGTTTGACCTTGTCTCTGTTTCCATCTTCCAATTTTTTAAAGATGGCTTCGTGATGGAAGTCAGTGTCAGTTTCTCCACAAGGACGTAAGACAAGCTCGAAATACGAGCGCCAGTGGACGACTTCAGCAATGGGACCTTGAGTTTTGAAGTAAGAGGTAATAGCTTTGGTTTCGGCTTCAGATCCTGCAGAAGGGCCACGGTAGATTTCACTTCTAGGATCTGAAGAGGCATTTGATCTACCCTGTTTGAAGGGGAAGTTACGATTGAGATCAACACCATCACCTTCGGTTGGGGTGTTACGGTTCTTCCCCTACAATCTCTTGATTACAATGTATCTATAACCATCAAAGTTGACAACAGGAAGGAGAATGATTTCGACTTCATCTAAAATCTTCCTAATGGTTGGATCAGATTGCAGCTTAGCTTAAAATTTGCTTGGGAGTATTATTGTAGTTGGCCAAGTGGATAAAGAAGATATCTCTTCTCGTAAGATTTACCGATGGTAGGAACAAACTTAACTACACCAGGGTTAGATTTGGCATGCTGAGAGTACCATAGTTTAATTTCATCATAAGTATAGTAAGCATTGAACCAGTAGTAGATTTAGCAAGAGCACCTTCATCAATATTCTTCTAGGAATCTTCGACTAGGGTATTCAATTAGAAATTCTTGAATATTATGACTTCAATTAATCGAATTGGAGACTGAAAACAAGGACCTTGACCCTTTCCGCATTTTCAGACCAGATATCGGTATTGTTCTTCTCCTACAATTGGTTCACTTGGGAAACATTGGAAACAAAGGAGTAGTCAAAGTGGTAGCAATCAATAGGATAATTTTAAATAATTGTATTTAAGTGACTTGATAAATAATTGATATTGTCAATAACATGAAATATTTGTGATTTTTATAATTCAAATTCCAATATCAATATCAATATATGCCAAACACTAAAATACTCTCTCAGTCAAGCATTGACAAAAAATTACTATTTTGATGTAGTAATTCATTTATATTGGTTAATTGAATCATTTACAAGATGATTTTATATGTTTTTATTATACATCATCTAATTCTAATACTATCAATATTTGCCACTTGTTTAATTAATATAATCACTTTAATTTTACTACTACTTAAGAAATATAATAATAATTATATTTAATATTATTAATTCGACTAAAAAATTTAATTAAGTATTAATATAATAGTTAATCGAGTATAATATTATTTTTTTATATTCAAATTAAGCATATATCATAATAATCATAATAATTATAATAATTATAATATATATATATAGTCAATTAGTCTCATAACATTTTAAAATACCTCAAGCTGGATTTTATCTTATAATTTAAAACATATTTTCATTTATTTCCAAGAATCATGAAAATTTCCAAATATCATTCAATATTTTTCCTTTAATAAAATTTCATAAAAATATTTTTTTATTTGATAGTTTTGATCTATTTGATCATTTTTGTATGATTATAAAATAGGATAAAATCAAATTTTTAACTGTTTTGAATATTGAATATATAATTTAAACATTAGAATTCTGATATTATAATATAATATTAATTATCCATTATAGAATTTTTTATAATATCTTGAATAAAATTTTCTTTATAATGATTAAATTATTTTTTATAGTTTTTAAATATTTTCTGATTTTTTTAAATATAATTCAATTTTTGCTAAATTATTTTTAATCAAGTATATATCTATTATTTGTTAAATTAAAAAAATTTTTTTTAAAATTTATTATTTTTAAAGGAATTATTGATAAAAAGATCATGATAAAATTATAATAATATAAAGATAATTATTTTTTTGAATATTATAAAATTCAAGCTATATATTAATTATTGGTATTATTAGTTTATTATAATTTGGTAATTATTAATTGTTAAATATATATGTCAAAAAGAGAAGTCATGTTCTTGCTAATAGATAATGCTTTAATTAATTATAACTAGTATTTTAGTTATATTTTTTATAATATAAATATATATTATTTTTTGATAATAAAGGGCTCCCTATTATTCTTAGAGTTCATATATATTGTTTAGTGTTATTATAAATCAAATCTTTATATTTTATCCATTTATAAAAATAATTTCCAATGATATAAATTCTAATATAAATTCTGGCCATCTTGAAACTTATTGAAATATAAACAATGAAATTTTATAATATTAATATTTATTATTAAAATTTATTAACAAAATTAGTATAATGATAATAATAACTTTTAATTATGGAGTAAATATTTTTAGGATAAGATCAAGATAAAAATTTAATAATTTTAAATATAACTTATAAATAAAAATTGATTTTTTATATAATTAATATATATTATAAATTAATTATATATTATTATCAAGGTTAGTAGTCATTAGATCAATATATAATAGTTAATTTTAATAATTATTAAAAGATATGAAATATATAATTAAAACCAATAGCAATAAATACTAAATAAGATATAATTAAATTGTTTTATAATTTAATATTAAAATAAAAAAAATTATAAACTTAATCATACAAATAAAACTTTTCTAAACTAATAATTATTTATAATATTAATAAATAAATATATTAATAAAAAAATTGATAAATAATTAAAAATATCCTAGATAATAATATAAATAAACTATATTAAATATTAGGTAATATAAAAAATAAAATATAAAATAGTTATATAATTTAATATTACCATAGAATTGAAAAAATAGGAAATTTTCTAATTTCTGATTTTTCAAACATATTATTAATTTCAAATAAAAAAAATATATATAAAACAAATAGGAAAATAAATAGTTTTGAATTATATATATATATATATATAATAATTTTTTTAATTAAAAAAATCATTTTTTAAAATTATTTGTTTAATTTAATAATATTTAAACTAAGTATTAATCATCAAAAGTTTTTTATTTTATTATTAGTAAAACTTAACCATAAATCTTTTAAAATTATTTAAATTTAATCAGCAGCTTTTAATAATAAAGTATTATTTAAATTAACAATTGATTTCTAGGTAAATAACTTTAAAATTAAAAAAAAACTATCTAAAACTTACCAAAATCTAAAAAATAAATTTCAACTATTATTCTATTAATTATTAATAAAATGAAAAAATTTATAGAAAAAAATCTTTTTATTTCAGTAAAAAAATTATCAAGACACTTTAATATTAGTTATATAAGTATTATATATATATTAAAGTTTAAATTAAAATTAATTAATAAAAATATAAAATAGATATCTTATAATTTAACTAAAACTTAAAAAAAGCTAGAATAGCTATTATTAAACAAAACTTACTAAAGTATAGTTAGAAACCAAAGCTTTTATAGTAAATTATTATAATTAATGAGCCCTGGGTTTTTTTATATAATCTATTATTAAAACATCAATTAAAGTGTTAAATTAAGTTAAATCAACTTTTTTTATAAATTCCTTTATATAAACACTTTGTTGAAAAGTGAATGTTAATTATTATAATAAATTATAATAGCATATGCTATTTTTATTCAATTTTTAATAGAAATTCAACTAATAATAAACTTTATATTTCTTTTAAATAAAACCAATTTAAATTAATACTCTTAATATAATTTCAAAAACTTATTATTTTGCATGATAATTATAAAATACATAAATCTAAAGATATAAAAAATTTTCTAATTAAAAATAACTGGAAAAAATTATCACATCTAGTATATTCTTTAAATTATAACCTATGTAATTATAATTGTTTTAAGTAATTAAAAAACTAGCTTATAAGAAAGAAAATTTCTACAGGAAAATTTAATTAATTTGTGAAATATCAAATTTCAGTCTTTAATAAAAAGAACTATTTTTTAAGTGTTAGATCATTGCTAAAAGTATAACAAAAAGTTATTAGAAATAAAAGAAATTGTTAATTTTTTATTATATATTTATTTTTACTTTTTATATATTAAAATGTTTATTTTTTTTAATCACAAAAAATTCCCATTATTTAAATTACAAAGTAATAATTTATATATTTGAATAAATTTAATTTTTACTCAATTAAATGTGTTTTAGAAAGATTTTTTTTATGAGTGAGAGTATTTCTATAAAAAGAGTTTCTTATAATTAATATATTATGTTCTGATTAATCTCTATATTATTAATATATAATAATCTTAATTATCATAGATATATAATAAATAATTATTTAAACTGATAATATTACAAAATACATAGAAAAATTAATTATTTATTGAAATGCTAGAATTGGCCTTTAAATGAAACTGATAAGTAATAAAATTTGAATAGTCTTTTGAATTCAACAATTTAATATTCAATTAACATAATTTATTTTTAAAATAAATATTAATAATTTTAGAATTGAATTAATTGATGGGGTTATCAAGTATGAATTGAATGAAGTAAATGGCAGCAGGGAACAAATCCTTACCAACTGGAATAATTTCGGAGGGTGGGAGAATAAAGCCATTGGTAGCATTTTCGTTTGGACTGAGTTCAATAGTAAATCCGTAAGCTTTTTCGGAGCCATAGAACCAGTCATGGACTGATCCGGTAGTAGGGTAGAGGCCAATAGCTTTCTGAGAAGTATAGACCTTGCCACGATTAAGCTTGATCTTATCTCTGATACCATCACCCAACTTTTTGAAAGCGGCTTCGTGAGGGTAGGTGGCTGTAGTATCTCCCCAAGGGCGTAGGACAAGTTCAGTGTATGAGTGCCAGTCAATGGCTCCAGTAATGGGACCTTGAGCTCTGGAGTAAGAGATGATAGCTTTAGTTTCAAGTTCAGATTCTGCGTAAGGACCACGGTAGGTCTCACTATTTGGATTAGCAGAGGCACCTAGGCCTCCCCAGTGGAAAGGGAAATTACGGTTGAGATCAACACCGTTGCCACCAGTAGCAGTATTACAGTTCTTTCTGTGCAATCTTTTGGTCTGAGTGTATTTATAACCATCAGGGTTGACAATGGGAATGAAAATGACTTCAACTTGATCTAATATATTCTTAATAGTTGGGTCAGATTCACGCCTAATTAAAAGTTCGTTGAAAATATATTGTGTAGTAGATCCAGTGATCCATTCACGAGCGTGAATTAAAGATTGGAACCATACCTTTTTCTTAGGAGCACCATTAGGGTTGGTTAAATGTACAGCAAAAATATCATTATTTTGAAATGTTTTACCAATAGAAGGGACAAACTTGACAATACCAGGATTAGATTGAGCATGCTGAGAGTACCATTGCTTAATTTCGTCGTAGGTGTGGTATGCGCTGAACCAGTCAGAAGATTTAGCAGAAGACCCTTCGTCGGCTTCATCAATAGTCTTTTGAACATCTTCGACTAAGACATTTAATTTGGAATTCTTGGGTAATTGTGATTTTAATTGATCAAATTGAGCAGGAGAAACATGGACTTTAGCAGATCCACTAGTTTCAAACCAAATATCAGCATTGATCTTTTCTAACAATTTGCGCACTTGGGGAGTGTTGGAAATTTCAACAACCTTGTGATCCTTATAAAAAGCAACTTGGGAAGGAATAGCAAAAACGGTACCAATAAATATTAGGAATTTACACAATAGCATAATTAATGAATTTAAAAATGAATCAAATATTTAATTCATGATTTAATTAACTTTTATAGATTAAATGATGTAACGCATATTTTTAATGAGAAAAAATTAAATGACACAGATGATGATTTATAAAAAAAATTAATTTAATCATATTAACATTGATAAAATTTGATTATCAAACGTCTCAAAGTAAACTAGATATTGCAAATTGTCGATATGAGTATTTATTAGTAAATGGAGTAAAACTCTACCTTGATCAATCTATATTTGATTCAAATTATATCTTTATTGATACCTTGTATATCAATAGAATTTTGCAATATTACTTGAACATTGTGAAGATATATACTTAGAAATTTCTAATTGCGTTTCAATTATACCTGAATCACATTGTGAAATTGTAATTTAAACCGTAACTCAGTTCACTAGAAATCAAATATTTTTGAATTTTAAAGATCAAAATTGTTAAAATATATCCAATTTAAATCTATATTATTCTGATTCTAGCTTTATTGTATGTAAACTTTAAAATGGATCTATTACATATACATAAAGATTATATATATTCAATAAAATATATTTTGGTCTTGAAAATTGGTATTAAAATTAATTTAACATTTAAATTTATGAAGAATTTAAGATGTAAAATTCTAAATCGCAATATATATTATAAATTTATTAATTTAGTTAATATAATTTTGATATTGATATATTAAAATTATATATATATTTTATTATTATTATTGTTAAATTTTTGTATTTTAAATTAAAATACATTTTTTATCTCTAGTTTTTTAACAATCAGAAAATTGAAGCTATTTGATAAATCCATGTTAATATAACCTTTTTATATCTCTATATATTGATGAAAAATCAACAATGAAAGCTAATATAAGATTATCACGAACCAACTAATAAACATAGCTGTTTTATCTTCATTTCAAAAGTATCCAGTCTCTAAGTTTTTCTCGTAACTCTCACAAAAGTGTTGAGTTATGAAGAATGTAAGATGTTTATTTTACACAAAGAATCCAATTTACATTAAGCCATTTTTACCTCACTTGGCGAACCCCATTAATTTCCCTTAATTCTGTGGTAATCTATGTTTACCACTGGTGATTTCCCATTTGAACCCTAAAAGCCTATCTCCTCCCACAATTATGATTGTCAATATAATATATTTTAAAAATCATCAAAACTAAAAAGTCCATATTTTACAAAATACCATATTTTATATATTTTAAAAAGTTATAAGATTTGAATTTTGTTTTTAGTTATATATTTTTTGAAATAAATTCCTAGATTTATTAAAAATAATATTTCATTGAAATAAAGGTATTAATCTCAACCTCATAAAACATAAAATTAGTAATTTAAATCTGTGTTTAAATTAAATTTTATAAAACTTAATATCCTTTCTCAGTATTTCTAAATTTGATATTCTTTTAACTCCGAGAGAATACTATATGAAACAAATTCATTGTTGATTTTAATGATTGGATTTCCAATAAAACATCTAGTAATGCCTGTTAATAGAATCAGTATACTTTTCGAATATATTAAATTATCAGTTATTTTTAAATAGAAAATCAATATTCAACACTTTTTCAACAATACTGAATATAAAAAGGAGAATAAATTCCAAAAAAAACTTAAATGATGTGATACAAAATTTTTATACAATACAAAAAATTTCAACATTAGCATCTATAACGTTTCACTATGTACTTTTCATTCGTATTATATTTTGACATTAGAACATTAATTTCAATATTTGCTATTAAATATCATATCATCTTTTATATTTATTCAAGATCCTGTATCCTAATTGAAATCTATCAGGTAGGATATCAGGAATAAGGAATTTTACTCAATATATTCATTTAATTAAAAAGTATAATACTACATTATAATATATTGCTTGAAGACTTGATTTTAATCAATCAATATAATAATGGTAATTGTTATATAAAGAAATATAAAACGTTTGACCAAAAAATATATGTTATCAAAATATTATATTAAGATAATTACTTTCCAAAGAATTTAATGAAAATATGATATATTTATATTAAATGAATATAATTGAAAGATATATAACATTATATAATATTACAATAATATATTAATGTTTTTGGAATTAAAATTAAGAATAACATAAAATTAAATATAAAGGATTATTATTTTAACTCTAAATAATGTAAAATTAATTCTATAATAGTTTAAAAAACATTCATATTTAATTATGGTTATATTAATATATTTGACTTGAATACTGTGAAGTTCTAATTAAACTTAAAATTCAGTATTATATTAAAAATCAAATGAAATAAAGGAAATATTTATATATATTTGTAATATATATTATATTGAGAATATTAATTAAAGTTTTCAATATATTTTTAATA
>JNEM01007471.1:0-19559 GCA_000697335.1 Conidiobolus incongruus B7586 | reverse complement strand
AATTTTATATTAATTTCTAATAAATATTTTTCTAATTAATATATTCAATATAATTTAAAAATTTCCATTTTTTTATTTAATAATTGAGAAAATTAATAATATAAAATAAATAAAAAAATTTTTAATTAAAAATATTAAAAAAAGTTACCTAGCTAGTATATTCAATAAAATATAATCCATATGATTATGATTAATTTAAGTTATTAAAAAATCAGCATATAAAAAAGAAAGTTTATATAAAAATTTAATTAATTTATAAATTATCAAATTTTAGTCCATAATAAAAAAATTGTTTTTTAGATGTTAAAAACTTAACAAAAATAGAGAATAAAGTTGTTATTAACAAAGGGTATTAATTTTATATTATATATATTTAACCTATATATTATAATCTCTATTTATTTTCTTTTAAAAATTCTTTTTATTTAAAATTTAAAGTAATATTAGTAAATTGTTTTGATATGATTTATAATTTATCCAATGTTTTATTTAATAAATTATAATAAAAGTATATAATATCAATATATATATACTCTTTAATAATTTATATTAAATTCATTAAAATACATGAATTTTAATATATTTATGTATAGATAAGCGATTATATAATAAGTCCTCCAGATTTTGTCATTATTCAAATTCTCTTAATCTTTGAGATTTTTATCATTCAATTATTTTAATTTAATATTAATATGTAATTAGATATCTACAAAAACAAATATTTTGAAATTATTATACATTAGATGATACATAAATAAACAAAGTTAGTGTAATGATTGACACTTTATAAAAAATATTGAGAAAAAATTCTATTAATCTTACTATATTAATAATTCCAATGTAACTTTAAAAAATCTAAAGAAGATTACGGAATATTTGGGAATCTTCCAATCTTTTTGAAAAATAAATATTTGGAATATTAAAAATGTTTTAAACAAATGATATAAATATTACAATTAAGAATTGTATGTAAATGTAACCATTAAATTTGTTTCAGGTTTGGTCAATTAATCTAATGTAAAAAGTCCCATATTCCTTTGATGTCTCGGCTAATGGAGCTTTATTTCAGTCATTTTAGCTTTTACTGGAGTTATTTAAATATTAAAAAGTAATAAATGAAAATAATAATAAAATATTTCTTAGTTTGATATTGAAATATCATATAAAACACAATATATAAGAATGTTTTACAACTCTTGAGTACAGTTAGTAACCCTTATATATTGAAAATAGAAAAATAAATTTTCTATATTCATTATATGACTTAATAGGAAATTTCCGAAAAATATGCATTGATGTGTGTAAAAAGCTTTGTTATTTATAAATTTATAGCTTTGAAATTTGTTCATAAAAATTAAATACATAATAACTTTGATACAAATGTCAAGAACATTTAAAAATTTATTAATAAATAAATGAATAATGGCCAGCAATATGATAAATATGTATACTAGAGTATTTATACGGAGATGATAGTTTGTTGAGATTCATTCGATAAATCCTGCATTTGAGTTGACTCATTATAAAAATCTGAATTATTAGAAATATTGAATTTTGATTTGAGTTGATCTAATAAATCGGGTCGCATTCCTAGTAAGAGTAGCGTATTCATTAATATGTTCAATAGAATGCATGCTGTGCAAATTGTATCCACAACAACGGTATAGAATTCTGGCTTGACTAAACTTATAATGGTCAAGACGGAATACTGGGTATTAGTGATAGTACTTGCCATAATTAAGATGAAAGATTTGATAATGGTGGAGTTAGCTTGATGAGTAATTTGTTTCGATTTTAGAGGAAACATTTCTCGCATATTTAATAAATCTTGTCTTCTTTTAATCATAATTGTGATATATCCATAATATATCAAAAATATACACGAAAACATGGAAACTGCCAATGTGCACATCGCTACTCTACCCCCAAAATTATTAAGTTTGAATAAACAATAAACCGCAGTTGGATGTATAGCGAACCCATTGTACATATATCCAACAGTACAGCTAGCTATATTTATCGAGAAAAGTATTCCAAGAATCAAAATGTAATGTATAATCTTTAATTTCTTATGATGAACAATCAATGCATATCGTTCTATTGCCACTACCGCTACAAAGTTCACTTCTGTGACAAAAGCTAAAATATAGAGTATAGCATTCACGTCGCAGTTAAGCTTTGGTGGCATCCAATTTACTAATCCAAGTATATCAAAGATCGCACTTGGTAGCACCAACAATGCTTCTAACAAGTCCAAGCATAGTGTTATTGTAACTAATTTTAGATCTATATGTAATTTTGACCATTTGTTTTTGAAAATAATATTTAAAACTAAAGAGCACAATGTTATCCCAAGCGTCGTTATCGTTAGCGATATAAAGGACATAATATAATTGAAAGGGTAAGCATTTTTCCGAATCTGTTCGTAGTCCATCTCTAAATCTCTATTATCAATAATTATCGATATATCATGACTGAATCAGGTCAATCTTAATTCCTTCTTATTATTTTATACTGAATTATGATTTAATCTAACTTTTCCTTTCAATTTTTATTGGTTTAAAATTAATTAATTTGAATTGGTACAGACCGAATTTTATTTAGCAATAATGCTGTGTAACTAGGGGTATTATGGTGAAAATGTTTGCATTATTAAACCATGTCTAACCAAATCTATAGATTGAATGATAATAATACATATATAATCAAAATATTTTAAAGTAATTTAAAAAATGTCTTTGAATAATATATCTTTATATTTATTCCATATTTCAGAATATACATGAACTTAATCAATAAGAGTTATATCGTATATTCTAATCCCTTTATTTGTATTTTTTTCAGATTGAAACAGATTTTTAACATATGCTGTTAGTGTATTTAGTTAATACTAATTAATAGTTGATATAATTTTGAACTAATTAAATTGTGATTTGATATTAAAAATTGATATTTTTTGATGTGGTTGTTCTAATGCTTTAGCATTTGAATTACGGTTCATATGATGTTTATTGCGTCTACAATTCAAACAAATATTTCTGCAGTTTAAATCCATCTCCGCACAGCTAAATCCAAAATAATTCCAACCTATTTTGATATAGATATCCTATGTTTAATTATATAAGTGTGAATGATATTATTAACGTATAAAATTATAATAATTTGATATAATATTGTTTAATAAAAGAGTAACTAAATGTGAGAATACTAAGAAGAATAGTTTAAGAATTAAAGGTTAAGAATTTTATAAATGTGACATTAATTTTTAAGACAATTACCTTAAGAAAATTCGCAATTTCCATTTCATTTACTAAATAAACACTAAATTTAAGTTTAAAAAATAAAAATGATAAATAAAAAAATCGAATTTTCAGCAACAAACAAATACCCTTTAAGTTTAATTTTATTGAATTTTATACATTTATGTCAATCAAAACAATTAAATACAGATGTGATCTGATACAGCAACCTTGGAAATTTATCATTGTTTATCAAATTTGTGGTATTATAATAGGTAAATTTGGATTCAATTATTAATGTAAAGTAATTATATAACTTAAAATCAGAATTACAAACTTTCAAATAGAATATATTTTTAAATTATAATGGTAAACATAGCCTATTGTTAAAAATATTATTTATTTCAAAGTCACAGAAAGTATAATTGAACTGAGTATATGCATGCATCAAATTTGGTAACATCTTGATTAAAATATTATTGCATGAACATCAATTAGGTGATTTCGGTAATCTATATTTTAAAAAAAACAATTATAGAAACTCACCTCTTTGGTGATTGATCTACTTAAATTATAATTGTCAATTACAGGCTATCTATTTACTGTAATTATTACGTTATATTTTATGTATAATATCCTTTCCATTAGATTAATTCGATAAACTAGATTGTTATATTTATCAGTATTATTACAAATTGAAAATTGATATGTGAGAGTCATTAACTAAAATAGAAATAAAGCTTTAATTATTTAAATGTTTTATTTATGATTAAATAAAAAATAATGAAGTGATACTAAACATAAACAATAGTAATTATTCAAACAAAAAAATTTACAAGCCCATTTTCGATGTCTCCGAGATTGAAATATTGTTTGAATCAGCTTAATTTGTCAACAAGCCATTTTAGATAGAAGATTGAATCAATTGATATATATGGTTGGATTCACTGACTTTATGAAAGCTATATATAGTTTATATAAGATTACATTTTAAAATCTCTAAAACCTATTGAAAAAACCAGGCATCAAATTGATATGTATTATATTCTATTAATTACTTTGCAATATAATTAGCGTTTAATATTTATTTTGGTTAACAATTACGCCTATTTTGTTAATAAATCAAAACCAAACATATAATTAGATAATAATTGTTTAAATATTTTAGAGCTATTTTATTCACAGATTAGAGCTTATTTAACTGCCAAATATTATTAATATATTTATCTCTACTTTAACTAGAATATATTACTTATAAAATTTATTAAATTTATACTATATGTTCATTGTATAATTTTCATAATTTTTTTTCAACAATCAAATCTGTAGTTATTATATATGGTTTGGTGACTAAAAACTATAATAAATAAATTACATAATATTTAAATATAAATATTTGATTTCAAGTACATAATATTTCACAGAATTATTACAAATTTATTTGTTGCAAAAAATGAAAATTTGCTCTAGATCTGAAGTTCCAGATTGATCATTTTAGGACTATTCCAATGACATTATACAATTTTTCTTCATTTGAAAATAAAACATTAATAGTTTAAAAAATCTAATGTATAATACTATCCATTAGATATGTGTATTTAATAGTCATATGCTACTAACCAAATTTAAATTACTTTTTAATTTTCTAATTATATTATATAAAAATGATAATAAAAACCACCTTAAATCATGTTATATCTAATTTGATTAATCGAACTTTACGATTCAGTCATTTGATGTAAGAGATAAAAAATGTTATAATACAAAAGGTATTAGATAAGGCTCAATATATATATTAAATTATTTTAATCATTATTATTTGACCATTATTATAAATCATGCTAATATATGTTCCTTCTGCTAATAAAAAATTAATTCATCCTTATACATGATTCCACAAACATATATCTTTTAGAAAACATTGTATTAAACCCATTCAATTCGCAAATTCAATTAATATGATTTTTAAAATACAGTTTGAATTACCTTTAAAATTTTCACAAATGATAAGATTATTTTGATTATATTGGGTATATATAATATTCTACAAATGATTTAATACCAACAGATATTCACTTTATATTGTATATATAATTGAATTTGAATTTATTTTTGATGAATTACTGTAAAATGGAACCACAAAAACTCATTATATAATTAGTGAATTAAAGTATGTGGCATTTATTATAATTTTCGCCATCCATTAATTATACATTTGAAGTTATTGAATTAGATTTTATAATGAATTTGAAAATTTATTATGAATAATATATTAAATCGAGGGTTTTCAATCTAGAACGATAAATAAATAAGTATATTGGGCTTGATATTTATTGATAATCGATGAGATAAGTTTAAAAATATTATCTTTTTATAATAAAATTTTATAACATCTGATGATATATGGAAGATATAAATTACTGAAATATATTTTATAAAATCGTTATTTCCTTTTAAATACACAATTGGATCTTTATATTAAATACCTCAAACATTCTATTTCAATTTAATTATGTATCATAATTTTATTTATTTTTGATATACTTTATATTTTTGATATTTATCACAAAATATTATTTAATGAAATAAAGTGAACTCTGAATATTATCTAATAAAAATTCAAATTCAAATTCAACAATTATTGATATAATACAATGTAAAAACTTTAAATAAAATCTAACAATCATGATCAAAAAATCTCTAATTCTCAATCATTTCAATATGAGATGATGTTTGAAAAAAAATGACTATTACCCGAAATTTGAATACCATTCAGACTCCGGGATTTCCATTTTTGCTTTTCCAAAAATTTTATAAGTTTTTTCCCGAAATTTTGCCAAAACCTCAGAAATTTTCGGGATTATATACAATATTATTCCTGTTCATTTAGTTGAATTTATAATTGTTAAAAATAATTATTTTAATTCCTACTGAATTATTTCAATATTAATGTTGTGAAACCTATAATACAATGCCCATTTTCAGCAAAAAAGTACAATAGTTAAACATTCAAAAAATCAAATATCTTAGTATAATTGATATTTATATGTATAAATTTATATCATTTTTTAAATATGTTTTTTATAAACATAACTTTAAAGCACATTATACATTTATAAATTGATTTGATTAAATGATCACTGAAATCAATATATCTGGATGTGTTATCGCAGAAATGCTGTTGTTTTATTTTTACAATTAATGTATTCAGTAATTATCAAATATCGAATAATCTGAGTATAATTAAAACTATAATATTATATTTCAAAATATGAGTAATTAAACTGAATACAGCTATATCTAATAAATATATTCAAAATTATAATTTCATTGGATATAGGTCGCATTATTACTGCATTAGTAAAAGCTTTTATAGGATGAACCCATTTTCAAAAATTATTGATAAATTCTAGTGATATTTTAATTATATAATAATTATATATAAATTTGAAATCAAATTGAAATAATATATTTCAGTTGTCAAAATCCTTTATAATATTATATCATCAATATTTTTATTGATTTGTGGTCTGAATGTTTATTAACAACCTGAAGCTTTCAGCTGAGATATAATATTACCTTGAATTTGAAGAAATGGGAAATTTTTTAATTTCTGATTTTTCAAACATATTATTAGTTTGAAATAAATAAATATATACAAAGTTAATAGGAAATTATATATTTTTAATATATATATATATATATATATATAATAATTTTTTGATTAAAAAATTAACTTTTTAAAATTGGCTGTTTAATTTAATTATGCTTAAACTAAATAGTAATCATCAAAAGTCTTTTATTTTAGTATTAGTAAAACTTAACCATAAACCCTCTAAAATTATTTAAAATTTACAAGCAACTTTTGGTAATAAAGCATTATCTAAATTAACAATTTATTGCTAGGTAAATTATTTTAAAGCTAAAAGAGAAACTATCTAAAACTTGTTAAAATCTAAAAAATTAACTTTAACTGCTATTTTTTCAATTGTAAATAAAGTGAAAAAATATATTGAAAAACACCTTTTTATTATAGCTAAAGAATTATCTAAGCACTTTAATATTAGTTTTATAAGTATTTTATATATATTAAAGTTTAAACTCAAATTAATAAATAAAAATATAAAATAGATACCTTATAATTTAACTAAAGCTTAAAAAAAAGCTAGAGTAGCTATTGTTAAACAAAACTTATTAAAATATTACTAGAAGCTTAAACTTTTACAGTGAATAATTTTAATTAATGAATCTTAAATTCCTATGTATAATCCTTTACTAAAACACAAATCAAAATGCTAGATTAAGTTAAATCAACCCCCTTTATAAATCCTTTTAAATAAACATTTTGTTAATGAGCAAATGTTAATTATTGTAATAAATTATAATAGTATATGTTATTCTTATTTAGTTCTTAAAAGAAAATCAAATAATAGTAAACTTTATATTGCTTTTTTAAATAAAAGTATTTCTAATTAGTGTTCTTAATATAATTTGAGAAAACCTATTATTTTGCATGATAATTATAAAATTCATAAATCTAAAGGTTTAAAAAACTTTCTAATGAAAAATAACTGGAAAAAATTACCACATCTAGTATATTCTTTAGATTATAACCTATGTAATTATAATTGCTTTAGGTAATTAAAAAACTAGCTTACAGGAAAGAAAATTTCTACAGGAAAATTTAATTGGTTTGTAAAATATCAAATTTTAGTCTTTAATAAAAAGAACTGTTTTTTAAGTGTTAGATCTTTGCTAAAAGTATACAAAAAGTTATTAATAATCAAAGAAACTATTAAATTTATATTATATATTTATTTTTATATATTATATATTAAAATATTTATTTATTTTCAATTGCAAAAAATTCCCATTATTAAAAATACAAAATAATATTAATTTGAAAATTATCTTGATATGGTATTTAAAGTTTTTCATAAATCTGTATTGAAAAAATTAGTTTAATGGCAACTTTTCTGTGTATCAATAATAGATTAAAATATTAAAAAAAATATTGGATTATTCAAATCACAAAATAAACAATTAACAATATAAGATTAGTTGTGGTAAATAATTGTGAAAATTTTATATAAATAGTCAAAAAGTTATATTTTCTTAACTACTTTGAAAATTTATATACTAATGAATTTATGAAATATTTATATGATTTGGATAAAAACAACTGTCATAATATTAGGATACTGTTTTGTTAATTATATCATGCTAATTTTTCTATTTTTAACTTTTCATATATTAGTGATTTTTACCAAACTACAGGACTTAGGACTTAATATCAAATTTGTAAATTAATTGTTTGTATCTTAGAGAATTTTTGGATCATACAGTGTTTTAGTTTATTTTATCTGATAATTATTAAAAAAGTAAATTACAAGATCTGTTTGCTTATATTTTAATTAAAAAACAAAACATATGTAAAATCCAATATTCAATATATCAATAATTTTTTATCTGGCTCCGATATTTTCCTTTGTTATCACAGATTTCTTAATTTAGTTTTCTTAGTTCCATATATATTCATTATGTTTCTATTTGAGATGTTATTTGATTCCTATATTTGGAATAGATTTGGGATTTCTTTATTTGGAACTATTTGAAAATATTTTTTGGTAATATTTGAATTATATTATAAAATTAGAGAAAATTCCGTATTAAGTTAATGACTAAAGAGGTAAAAATGTGATTAAAAGAAAAAATACGGAGTTTTAAAAAATAAGCTTGGGATTTAAGAAAATTTAAACACTTAAGATTTACTTCATAGTGATTATTGTTGCCCGCATGCGTTCTCGATGAGTTACGGCAGTCGATGTTCAAGCATTGTCAGCTGCAATGACTTACAGAAACAAGCTAACAAAGAGGGGAGCTTGCTCGACAAATCCTGGCGCAATAACAGTAGCGACTGTGCGATCATAAGGTTCAGTACAATATGGAGCAGAAAGAGATATTCTTTTTATCAATGTGAGATAATTTAAGGCCTATTATAGGTATATGGAACGACTAGCATAAGTATGAACGAGGGAGAATTTTATTAAGATGAATATTTGTTGTATCATGTTGGTCATAGTTTCTAGGCTAGGGCATGATGTTGAGGGAATAGGAAAGGTATATTGTTTCATTTTATTACAATCATCAATAATCTTTTAATAGATGATATGAGCAATTTTTGAGCACCAATCCACTTATAAAAGATTTAATTTACAAATATGATATTTAATTTGAAGCTTTACTCCATTCAAAAATAAATAAAACATATATATATATATATTGATAAAATTACTAATAAATATACTTATTACCAAACTGTACCGAATTGAAAATAACTCATCAAGATACTATCCCTGAAAAATTAATCAAATTATTAATTACATAGAGATATATAAAGTAGTTGTTACAATGCAATGTTTTTAACTAATAACCTGCATTTGGAAAATACTGAATTTTTACAATTTTCTAAAGTAGATGATTAAAACTGATTAATAGCTAAATCGATTTTTAATTGAAAAACAATTCTTATAGTAATCACAATAAGAACTTAAAATTCAAATGATAAGTTATGTAATTTGAGTGTTTTGTTGATATTTGGAAAAATATATACTGTTCATACCAAATTACTATTTTCATAAACTATTTTTCAGTTGAAATTATCTTTGACAATTTATATCACCATCACAGATCTTTGAGCCTAAAAAAGAAAATCAAAAAGCACTAGCCAACAGGAATTGTTGGATTTCAATATAAAATTTAAGTATGGATAAAATTCAAACGCCTACCCAATAGTCCTTTTCCAAATATAGTAAATATATAATAAAAAATTAATTTTTTCATTCACCTCATATTCCTAACATAGTAAATGAATTGCTCTCAAAACTGTAACATGTGACAAAAAAATTTTTGGTAGCGACAATATTTTATTGATAATTTGAAATTTGGATAAATTACATTATAGATTAGTATTTGCATATATATATATATTATTGAAATAGATATATTTTAACACAATTATATTGTTAATATTGTTTGGAATTATAAAAATTATACTCAAATGACCCGAATAAACTATAATGATATATGAAAAACTCAAAACCATAGATCAAATTGTACGAAAAATCCTCAGAAGTATTCAAAAGTGAAATAACTTTTTCATATTAACAACATCAAAGGTATTCAAAAAATATCAATAAAAATGATGGTAGATTACCAGTCAATCAAAAGTATTTCTAAAATATAATGTATAAACAGTTATAGCTTGTTTACAACCCAGTTTAAATTACAATAGCTCACAAAGGTGTCATATACCATTATTGCTAGATTCAATTGCTTATCACACAATAAGAATAATATTTTAAACATTCCTTAATATAGTCGATATCATTGAAATTAAACTGAAAAATATCAGATCAAGCATATTATCCTATAAAATTGAAATTTTATATTAAAAGGAGCAACTATCAAAATTTTATTAATTTGAAGGAAAGGATATTCACTTATTTCCAATTGTTTATAAATTTAAATTTCAAATTTTTATTATTCTAATTTGTTATTGTGATTATAAAAATAATTATTTAATTAGATTAAAGATGGTCATTCGTAGCACCTTTGACAGAATCTAATTCCAGAATATTACAACTATCATTATTAGGATCAAGTATGTAAAATAGCTTTTAACTCTTCCTATAAATCTGTTCGCATTCTCAAGAAGATGATAGTATTAATAATCATATTAAACATTATGCACTATGTATAAATTGTTCCAACCACAGGGGTTAAAAAAGAAGGATTGATCAAAGAAACAAAAAGTAGTACACTATATGGCAGAGTGGTCAGTGTGCTAGCGATAATAATGAGTAAGGGTTTGAAAATGGAAGAATTCGCTTAACGTGAAATTTTCTCAGCATTAAAAGGAAATATTCTCTAGTTTTTTAAACTTCTTTTGATCATGAATTTTATATATTCAAATATATCATAGCCATAAATATTCCAACTGACAAGTTTAAGAATATGGTACCAACTACACCTGCCCAGTTCGTTGGATCAAATAAATAATATACAGAGGTGGCATTGATACTAAATCCTTTAAATCCTCCACTAACTACACAACTTAGCAAGTTCAAGAATAGCAACCGAAATAAAATAAAATAATAAAGCCTAATTTGAGGGCTTTTTCAAGGAGAATCAGCATATATCGTTCAATAGCAACTACACGCATCCAGTTAATGAATGTAACAACTGTGAAAACAATGATAACCGCATTCAAATTACAACTAAATTGTGAATCAAAATAATTAGCAAAGCTTATTAAGTTGCAGATAGCACATGTCAATACTAAAAAACTTTCTAAAAAAGCAAAAAATTAATGTGAAAGTGATTAACTTTAAATCTATATTCAGAGATTTTCACCTTCTTAAAATCATTGAAAATACCAGAGAGCAGTATATTATCCCTGATGTTGCAATGAAAATTGCCGTGAAGGAAATAATATAATTGTATGGGTATGCTCTAACTCTTATTTCATTATAATTCATTGTTTATTTCATTTGACTCTATGGATATAATAGTTATTTTAAATCCGAAAAATTAATCAAATCATGTTTCTATGGAATTTAAAATATGCAAAATTAATTGCTCAAAAAAAGATTGGTTCTTGAATTTCGACTTATTCACCTCAATTAATATTATAAAATCATGGATTCTCTTGTATATTTTCTATATCCATTAATACACTTTTATTAGGTTTGATTCTATTGGTAACTTGTCAAATGGTTGAATAATCTGCTTATTTTATAATTAAGTTTGTTATTAATCTTGTATTTTAATTTATTTTTCAAAATATTAATGATTGATATAATTTGAAATCGAAATTTAATTGGTTGTTAATACGATGCACTTTTTATAATGAATTTATAAAATAATAATATAATATTACAATAATATTACCACAGAATTTTTTAAACTCAATTAATCATGCAAATAAAAATTGAAATTAACCTTATTTAATCATAATATTACAAATATTTAAATATTCAATTTTATCCTTATAAATATATAGATGTTTTTTCCAATTTAGGCCCTATTTCATAAAATCAATTATATTTAGATTGAATTCTACTGTGGGAATGTTATTAATAATTACCATGAAGTTCAGAATAAATACAGTATTTTGGATTTGATTAATTTCAAAATATATTCCCGGATTATCATAGTATATAAATGTATAATAATTTATATCTAATATTTTACCTTTATTTTCAAAGTATTTTATACAAAAATAATATCAATAAAGCTAATCGTTGGTCTGGTACATTTCAATAATTAAATATCTAATCTGTAAAAATTCAGATACATGTAAATATATACTGAAAATTAGCTATTATAATTAAAATATATTAATAAACCTTATGTATACATTAATTATACAAGATATGTTTCAACCAAATATCTTTCATTTGTTGAGAAGTTTTTGATTAATGCCTAAATAGGAATTAGTAAGTATTATATGTTTGATATAGCATTTCACATTGAAGTTTATTTTTAATATTGAAATATACTATAATTTTTTAAGTTAATAATATATAATAAAAAATTCTAAAAAGACCTCATTTATTCATATTTAAATCTTGATAATTTATTATTTAGAAATATTAAATCCAAATTTCAAAATTCAAATAATAAAAAATTCTTTGGAATACTTTGTATTCACTAATAATTAGAATCGTTATATTCAAATTTTATTGAATCCTTTTTATTATAAGAGTTAAATCATAGTTCAACAAAAGTATGATTTAAATATATGCTAACCTAAAATTATGAATTTTTCACCACTATTCAAATAAATGAAAGATTAATGCAAAATGGCTATTTCTGTTTAATATGAAAAACATCATTCTGCTAAAATTGAATCCCAGATATATATATATTTATATATATTATATTATTTTATAAAATATTGATATTTTTTAATATAAACTTCTCTATTATAATTATAGTAATGATTTTTTATGATGATAGAAAAAAGTATTATAGTACAATAGTAATAATTTATACTGTACACTTATCATAATTCTTTCTAAATATAATGATTGATTGTGAAATATGATTAGCAATAATGTAGATATTGTCTAACAAAACCTTTTTTGACAATTGTTATATAATCAGTTCATCCTTTTAAAATAATGATCAAAGTGTATTGTGAATGGCGTCCTGTTAACCTAGCTCTGATATTTACCTCCAAATCAATGATATATATCCAACTTGATATTTCAATTAGGAAATAAAACTCTAATTACGTTGATATTTTTTATTGAACATTAATATATATGCATCATCAAAAAAGTGAATGTTTTGATTAATGCAATGTATAGATATAATTTTCCACTAATATATAATTAGAAAATTCCAGATTTAGCCATAAATTGATTGAATTTTATATAATGCAATTTTTATAATACCTCAGGTTGACTCAGATTCTTCAGATTGTAAATTGTGCAACATATCATGTCGAGTAGTTTGATTATTGAACCATAGTTTGAATTCGTCACATAGATCCGATCTCATCCTTAGCAACAATAAGGTGTTAAGAATAACATTGAGCATAATACAAGAAGCACAAATCGTATCAACAAGAGGAGTAAAAAAACGAGGATAAACAAGAGATATAATGAGAAGCACTAGAAACGGGATGTTTGTAAACGTACTAACTAAGATGATGGTTAAAGATTTAAATATAGTGGAATTTGCTCGAGATTTAATTTCATCAGCTTTTAAAGGAAAGAGCTGTATGATCTTTAATGTATCAGATCTCCTTTTTGTTATAATTCCGATATAGCACAAGTATACCATAGTCATTGAAATGGCCATGGATATTGATATGACTATAGCAGATATCCTTCCACCTGAGCTATCCAATTCGAATAGACAATAGACTGATGTTGGCTGAATTACAAAGCCATCTAATACACATCCAATTGTACATCCAGTCACATTGATAATAAACAATAGCCCAATGATAATGAAATAATACCATGTTTTGAAATTTTGTTCATGTACAACTAATAAATATCTCTGAAATGCCACAACCCCTACCAAGTTAACTGATGAAAGACATGTGAAAATTGACAGAACGGCATTTAGATCACATGCCCACTTTGAATTTAAATATCTTTCAAAACCCAAAAAGTTACAAATACCACTAGTCAAAATTACAATACTCTCCATTAAATCAAAGATTAATATTAAACTCACCAATTTTAAATCCAAGTTCAATTTTACAATCTTCTTTTTCAATATAATGCTTAATACACAAGAACAAAATAAAATACCAATAGTTGGAATAACGATTGAAATAGTAGATAAAATATAGTTATACGGTGAAGAATGTTTCCTGATTTTAGAATAATCCATATTAATTTGATTCGACTCAACGAGTAATTTTTCTTTATTTATATGTAAATGTTTGCATTAATTTTATATCAAATTCATAACAAAAGTCTTTGATGTGATATATGCACTTGAATAATTTAATTATTAATTATTTATCCAATCAATTCGCCAAAAATAGAAAAATGTTGTTTTTGGTAAGAGTGGATAAATACTTATATTTGAAACTAAATATATTTCATTTCTTTTTGATTATATACTCATAATGAGTCTTTATGTTATATATAATATTAGATATCATACAATCTTAACAAATCTTATTATTTTACCTAATTTATAGATAAATTCGAAGCATGAATTTAAACTTCACACTATAACCTTTCTATCAGATATTAAATTGATCAATGTTTATATTTAAATCCTCGTAATTATGAAAATGATTTATATGAGATAGAAAATCAAATTATGAATTTAGAATGTAAAATAACCATTAATATTATATTTTTTAAGACTCAGATTATATTTATAATATACCAAATATTCTCTTCTGTATAAATTACTGAATTTTGAATATCGATTTTATTACTAAAATTCATTATATGCAATTAAAAAGCAATTACAAAGTGAAAGGATAAAGATTTAATAACTGATATATAAATACAATATAGAATTTACAATATTCTAATTATAAAAAATGGTAATTAATCTCAATATTATTGATAAAAAAATAATTTAAAGTGTAAAGTATTGGATATGGATATTATGTGAAGAACGGATTCTGTGCCTATTCTATATAATTTACTAGATTTGAAAATAATCAAAAAAAATTAATGAAACAGAAATCTAGGTCAGATATATTATGCAATAAATACTACTGAACCATTAACGTTTTCATTAAATTATTTAAATCAAGCAGCATATATATATAGTAAAAAAATGATAATATACTAATTTACTTTGGTGCTATTACATTGATTATTTTTTCAAATTTGAAATACTATGAAAATTAATTAAAATTATTATCTTATATTACCTCCAGGATGTTTGGATTATTAATATTGAAATTTGGGCATTTTATTAACTTCATAGGCTGGAAATTAAGTAATGATTGGACTTCGTCACATAGATCGGATTATATCCTTCGCAATAGTAAAGTAGTAAAAATAAAGTTGAGAAAATGCAAGAGCAACTAATTTTATCTGCAAGTGTAGCAAAAAATGGAGGATAAATGAAAAAATTCGAGTAGCAACATATATGATTGTAACATTTACTAAAATATTTGTAGGTCATAATAATGGTGGAATGAGCTTGGAATTTAATTTAATCACTTTTAAAAGGAAAGAGCTGTATGATTTTTAATATATCAGATCTCCTCTATATCATAATTCTGATATAGCACAAGTATATCATAGCCATTGACATGGCCATGGATATTGATATGACTATAGCAGATATCCTTCCGCCTAAGCTATCCAATTCGAATAGACAATAGACTGACGTTGGCTGAACTACAAAGCCATATAATACACATCCAATTGTACATCCAGTCACATTGACAATAAATAATAGCCCAATGATGATAGAATGATACCAAAGTTTGGGTTTTGATGCAATATAAAATGTTCCAAATACAATAATTCATACTATTTTAGCTAATGAAATATATGTAAAAAATTAATAGAATGGGTTTTAAACTCCAACCTTTAATTTACTAAAATTGTAAACTCTAAGAGTTGCAATCATCATTTAAAAATCACTAAAATTGCAATTAAATTGAAGATTAGGAATATGTTACCTTGAATTTGAAATAATGGGAAATTTTTTAATTTCTGATTTTTCAAACATATTATTAATTTGAAATAAATAAATATATACAAAGTTAATAGGAAATTATATATAGTAATTTTTTTGATTAAAAAATTAACTTTTTAAAATTAGCTATTTAATTTAATTATGTTTAAACCAAATAGTGATTATCAAAAGTTTTTTATTTTAGTATCAGTAAAACTTAACCATAAACCCTCTAAAATTATTTAAAATTTATTAATAGCTTTTGGTAATGAAGCATTATTTAAATCAACAATTTATTGCTAGGTAAATCACTTTAAGGCTAAGAGAGAAATTATCCAAAACCTGCTAAAATCTACAAGACTAACTTCAACTGTCACTATTTTAATTATTAATAGAATGAAAAAATATATTGAAAAGCACCTTTTTATTTCAGCTAAAGAATTATCTAAGCACTTTAATATTAGTCTTATAAGTATTTTATATATATTAAAGTTTAAACTCAAATTAATAAATAAAAATTTAAAATATATACCTTATAATTTAACTAAAGTTTAGAAAAAAGCTAGAGTAGTTATTGCTAAACAAAACTTACTAAAATATTACTAGAAACCTAGACTTTTATAGCAAATAATTACAATTGATGAATCTTAGATCCTTATATATAATCCTTTACTAAAACACAAATCAAGATACTAGATTAAGCCAAATCAACCCCCTTTATAAATCCCTTTAAATAAGCATTTTGTTAATAAGTGAATGTTAATTATTGTAATAAATTATAATGATATATTCTACTCTTATTTAGTTCCTGAAGGAAAATCAATTAATAGTAAATTTTATATTGCTTTTTTAAATAAAAGTATTTCTAATTAGTGTTCTTAATATAATTTGAGAAGACTTATTATTTTACATGATAATTATAAAATTCATAAATCTAAAGCTGTAAAAAACTTTTTAATTAAAAATAACTAGAAAGAACTACCATATCTAGTATATTCTTTAGATTATAACTTATGTGATTATAATTGCTTTAGGCAATTAAAAAACCAGCTTGCAAGAAAGAAAATTTTTACAAGAAAATTTAATTGATTTGTGAAATATCAAATTTCAGTCTTTAATAAAAAGAACTGTTTTTAAAGTGTTAGATCTTTGCTAAAAGTATAACAAAAAGTTATTAATAATCAAAGAAACTATTAAATTTATATTATATATTTATTTCTATATATTATATATTAAAATATTTATTTATTTTCAATTGCAAAAAATTCCCATTATTAAAAATACAGAGTAATTTAATAACACTATATTTACTTATATTAATTAACTATTTAATATATATTTAATTATAATTATATATGGTTTTATTATATTTAATATTAAGTTTAGTTATATTTTTATTATTTTTAATAACTATAATTAAAATACATTATTAAATTATAATAATATTAATTATTTTATAAATTGATTTAACTTATTATATTATTGATTAATAAATAGCTGAAATTTTTAAAAATAATTGATTTATAGTACACTAACCCACAAAAGTGAGTCATAAAATCAAAAACACCTATATTTTTACTAATAACTTGATTAATATTTAATGAAATAAACCTAAATTAATTAATTAAAATCTATTATATTTATTAGTTATATATATCATTAAATGATGATATTTAGCTATTAATTGGCTAAAATATAAACCCTTAAATTTTACCTAAGGTGAGTTATAAATTTGTGGGTTTTTGGTGATAAAAAAAAATTAAAACCTAGTATATCTACCTTTAGCTTTTCTAACTTCTTTAAGTTTATGGGGTATAGAATCAACTAACTTCTTACACTAGGAAGGGTTAATCTTGTTCTATGCTTCTTGAACATATTCCTAAAGTTGATCTAAATTTTTTGTTGGGGGGAAAGCTTTAATAGCTTTTTTTAACTGATCCCAAAGGTGTTCAATTAGATTAAGGTTAGGAGATTAAAGAAGCCACTTCATAACTGTTATCTTGTTATTTTTAAGCCATTTGGTAGTAAAAGCTGTAGTATAGCAAGAGGCATTATCTTGCTGGAAAATAACATTAGATTTGTTTAACCCATACCATTCAATGGTTTTTTTCAATTCATTGTTCAGAATACTTTAGTACATCTCAGTATTAATTCCCCCATTAACTTTACAAAGATACCTTACACCTAAAGACAACATACATCCCCAAACAATAATTGACCCACCACTATACTTTTGGGTAAAATTAACATGATGGTCACAAAGTAGTTCTGCATCTTTTCTGAAGTATCTAGCTTTTCTATCAGATCTACTAAGGTATATTTTTGTTTTATCAGACTAAATAACCTTACTCTAATCAGTTTTGGTTCAATATTAGTGGTGACATTCAAACTCCCACTTAGCTTTGCAATGGGATTTCTTTAGTTAGGGGTGTTTTTTCTTAAGGTGTAAGTGGTATCCATGTTGATGTAAAGCATGTATAATAGTATCAGTGCTAACTAATATTCTTGTATAGTCTCACAATTCCTGCTGTACTTCTACAGCAGTACTACATTTGCCTGTACTAACCAACCTACAGATATACTTCTCATCATGTTCATCTATGATTTTAGCACACTTAAGTTTAGGTTTAAATGTTTCTTTATTGCTATTCTTAACAGCCCTAGCTATAGTAGACTAGCTAACACCAGTAATTCTAGCAATATCATGAGTTGATTTACCTTCTTTATAAAGTTGATTGATGCACAAATGGATTTTTTTAGAGAGGGATTTAGGTATAATGATACTAATAAAAAGAATTTAGTATATCTGTAAAATATTATATAAAATAATAGCAAAGAGAGAAAAAAGATATGGTTATATATTGTTAAATATATCCCCTTATCTCAAAAACCTGCAAATTTATGACTCACCTTGGTTAAATATTAAGGGTTAATATTTTTGCTAATAGTTTACTAAATATATCTAAATATATTTATCTATTATTAAATAATATACCTTAATTATATATTATAGTTTCAAGTAATCTAATATATACAATTGTTTTAGTTATTAATTAAAATTTATATATTTTTGATTTTATGACTCACTTTTGTGGGTTAGTGTAATAATTATGAAAAATTAAGAAAATATTAATATAA
>JNEM01007463.1:0-17044 GCA_000697335.1 Conidiobolus incongruus B7586 | reverse complement strand
TAAAAAAATTTTAATAAATAATATAAATTTAATAATTTCTTTTATTATTAATAACTTTTTGCTATATATTTAGTAAACTTCTAATATCTAAAATATCGTTCTTTTTCTTAAAGATTGAAATCTGATATTTTAAAAATAAATTAGATTTTTTTGAAAATATTTTTTTATAAACAGGTTGTTTTACTAACTAAATAATTATAAGCACATAGGTTATAATCTAGAGAATATACTAGATATGATAGTTTTTTCTATTTATTTTGAATTAAAAAAATTTTTATAGCTTTGAATTAATATATTTTATAATTATCATATCAAATAATAAGTTTTTTCCAATTATATTAAAAATACTAATTAGAAATATTTTTATTTAAAAAAACAATATAAAGTTTACAATTAATTGATTTTTTTTTCAAAAATTAAATAAAAGTAGCATATAATATTATAATTTATTATAATAATTAATATTTATTTATTAATAAAATATTTATTTAAAGAGATTTGTAAAGGGGGATGATTTAAATTAATCTAGCATCTTGATTTATATTTTAATAAAGGATTATACATAGGGATTTAAAATTCATCAATTGTAATTATTTATTGTAAAATTTAGGCTTTTAGTAAAATTTTAGTAAATTTTGTTTAATAATAGCTACTCTATTTTTTTAAGCTTTAGTTAAATTATTCAATATTTATTTTATATATTTATTTATTAATTTGAATTTAGACTTGAATATATATAATATAATTATAAAACAAATATTAAAATACTTAGATAATTCTCTAATTAAAATAAAAAGAAACTTTTTGATATATTTTTTTATTGTATTAATATTAGAAAAAATAACAGTTTAAGTTAATTTTCTAGATTTTAATAAATATTCAATAATTTCTTTTTAATCTTTAAAATAATTTACCTAGCAATAAATTATTAATTTAGATAATATTTTATTATTAAAAGATACTTATAAATTTTCAATAATTTTAAAAAACTTATGGTTAAATCTTATTAATACTAAAATAAAAAACTTTTGATGATGATTATTTGGTTTAAGCATGATTAAATTAAATAACTAATTTTAAAAAATTATTTTTTTAATCAAAAAATTATTATATATATATATATATATTAAAAATATATAATTTCGTATTAATTATATATATATATATATTTATTTCCAACTATTAAAATATTTGAAAAATGAAAAATTAAAAAATTTCCCATTATTTTAAATTCAAAATAATATTAATATTGGTAGTTTTTTTTATTTATTTTTAATTAAAAAGTATATTATAGCTTTAGATTTATATATTTGACAATTATCATTTAAAATAATTAATTTTCTCAAATTATATTGAGAATATCAATTAAAAGTACTTTTATATAATGAAATAATATAAAACTTAGTTTTAATTAATTTCCCTTTAAAAACTAAATAAAAGCAGCATATATTATTATAATTTATTATAATTTATTATAATATTTAACATTTAATTATTAACAAAATATCTATTTAAAAAGATCTATAAAAGGGGTTAATAATATTTAATTTAGTATTTTGATTAATATTTTAATGAACAATTATAAATAAAAATTTAAAATTTATTAATAATAATTATTGACTATAAATATTTAAGATTTTATTAAAAATTTAATAAGATTTATATAATATTTATGAATCTAACTTTGTTATTCTTTAATTGAATTATAAGATACCTATTTATATTTTTATTTATGAAATTAATTTTAAACTTTAATATATATAAAATACATATATAAACTAATATTAAAATATTTAGATAACTCTTTAACTAAAATAAAAAGGTGTTTTTTAATATAATTTTTACTCTATTAATATTTTAAAAAAATAGTTAAAGTCAATTTTTTAAATTTTAACAGGTTTCAAAAAGTTTTTGTTTTAATTTTAAAATAATTTACCTAGTAATAAATAGTTAATTTAGATAATACTTTATTATTAAAAGTTATTTGCAAATTTCAAATGATTTTAAAAGGTTTATAGTTAGGTTTTACTAATATTAAAATAAAAAACTTCTGATTATTATTATTTAATTTAAGTATAATTAAATTAAACAATAATTTTAAAAAGTTAATTTTTATAATTAATAAAATTATAATATAAATATATATAATTTAAAAATATATATAATTTCCTCTTTACTTTGTATATATTTATTTATTTAGGACTAATAATATATTTTAAAAATCAGAAACTACAAAATTTCCTATTATTTCTAATTCAAGGTAATATATAAATATGATTAATATTATTTTGATTTAATTTATATTATATCAAATAATATCTTTAACTATATTAGTTTTTTATGTTATATTCTATGATGTTAAGATTTTTAATTATATTACAATATAATACTATTATAATCTTTTTGCTATTGAAAACTATTTTTGGATTTTGGTGAGATATTGATTAAGAATATTTTGAATAAAATAATAGTTTAATCAATCCACATTGTTTAATTCTGATTAAACTAAAAACTCCTTAATTTTTAGTCAAATTTTTTATCATTGGTTTCTCAATGAAATATTATTATATATATAATAAATACAATAATTTTTTAAAACATTAGAGAATACTAAATTATAATACTTGTATAATATTCAAGAAAAGAAAATCTTTAACTCCTAACTATAATATAGGTATTTACATTTTGAATAATTGAATAATAAATTATTTTAATAATTTTTAAAAAGAAATTAGATATTGGATGTGATGTGATAAATGAGATATTATATATTTTGAGTCATTTAATTTTTTAAAAATATTAAAATAAAACATTGAAATATTCTTGCATAATTTTATAATAAATTTTGAGTCTAAAAAAGACATTTATTATATAGAAAATATATTCGATAATAATAATCAGTTTTATATCAATAATAAAGAATATCATTATAATATATCTAGTTCTATTGTTAAATTGAATATTTAACATGATTGAATTATTATTTATTATAAAATCTTTCAGTTTGAATTTATATAGCCGAAATAAAAATGGAACCATACATTCAATTAAGTTGATAGATAATGAAAAATAGTATTGATGTCTTATGGTATTTGTTCTACAAGAAATTCGGTCATTAATAGCTGATTATTAAATCAACTTGCGGTTATAATTTTTCACAAAAATTTTTCAAATCTAAATAGTTATAAAGTTAAAACCATAACATTCAAGATTATTCCAATTGAAAGTTGAAAATATAGTTACCAAATTTAATAATAATGGTGGGAAATAATCTTGTCAATCATTCGAGAAACTGCGATTACCACATTAAATCGAGAAGTCACATTGGAGAACACCCATTTCCTGAACTGTGTGGTTATGTTCCTTTCTGTCACTGAGCCATTCCTATCCATAAAAATCAACAATGAAAGCTAATATACAATTATCACGAATGAACTAATAAACATATCTATTTTATCTTTATTTCAAAATATTCCAGCCTCTGAGTTTTTCTCGTAACTCTCACAAAAGTATTGTTGTGACAAGCGTGAGATATTTACTTTACTCGAAGGACCCGATTTACAGTAAGCCATTTTGACCCCATTAATTTTCCCTAACTCTGTGGTAATCTATCGTCTATCACTGGCGATTCCCCGTTTAAGGTCTAAAAGTCTATTTCCTCCCACAATTACGCTCGTCAATAATAACATACTATTATATCAAAAATTTTATTCATTTTTATTAAAATTTTTTATTATGATAATAAATAATTTCTTCTAAATGAACAAAATGATATACTTAAATTAACCAATATAGTTATATAGGCTCAATATAAAGTTTCATCTAATTTGAACATATATTTCTTTTGATATTTATTAAATTGTATAAAATTTGAAATATGATACATTGAATTTGAAAAATCAGTCATATATTTGTTATTAATCAGAAAAATATTAATATTTTAATTTTATATTTAAGAAATTTTGTAATTAAATATATTTAAAACCTTGTAATAGTAACTTATTCTATATTTATAAGTTTGAAAAAAATTATTTCAAGATTATTATCGATTCATTGATATAGAATTTAAAAATTTAAAAATTAATAATTATTATCGTTAATAGAATTCTGTTATTATAGCATTCACTTGATTCTTAAATATTTATGTTAATAATAATATTATTATTTTATTGTTTTATTTAAAAAGTTAAGACTAAATGAATTATTTATAAAATTATTAATATAAATTATTTTGCTTGATATTAAATGAAATAATAAAGTAAAAATATTAATATAATCAAATGATTTATTATTTTGCATAATATATATATTTTAACTATTAATTTTAAATAGTAATAATATGAATCTAATTTTAATTATAAAATCCAATAATTTAGCTATTATTTGATAGATTATAAGATATGTAATAGTATATTAATATATATATATATATCAAAGGTATAAGTTCTGAAAAGATTAATTGTAACATTATTAATTTATATAAATCCCAAGAGTTCAAAATGAATGTCATACCTTAATTAATGATATTATCTTAAATTTGATTTAATATTCAAGTTCAAGTAATAAGGTTGGCAGGAGTGCAATAATTATTCTTTAAAAATTTTAATATTAATATTGTAATATATATTATTATGGTAATACAATATTGAATAATATATAAAGTTTATCGGGATTATATATTTTTACAAGATTAAAAATAAAATTACAAAATTAAGAATCTTATTAAAATTATGACTGTTAATGATTTAATATAAATTACATAAGAAATAGCTAGGTATCATTTTAATTTTTGAACCTGATAATTTGATCCTAAGCAACACTTAAAAACTATATTCAAGTTTGATGTATTCATTAATTAGCTAAATTTATTGAACTTTAAAACAGTCACAGCAATTTATTATGTAATAAGCAGCTCAAACTAATAATTTCTATTGTTTAAATGAATATGAAAAATTGCTAATAATAATCTTTCATCAGTGATAAATAAAGAATCATAGAACCAAAAATGGATATTTGAAAGGTAAGATTATTGATAGCTGGTTAACTGTTATTAAGATAAGATTGATGATAGCACTTAATTACGCTATTTTATAATTAAATTTCAACAAACATAAACCAATCATAATAGAAAAATGGATATCTAATATTATTCAAGTAATAGTGATTTATTTATAGTAATTTGTAATAATTTTCAAAAATGACGACTTATAATCTCTCCTAAATTGGATAATTCATCAAAAAATATGAAAAATAATCCATTGATTCAACCAAATTAAAGTGTACACCTCAATTTTCAAATTATTTTCAACTAATTCATTTGAATAAAACTATGGAAAATGGACAAGATAATGAATTCAATAGTAATAAAACCCTCAGTTTGTTAATTAACAAAAAACTAATAAGCTGTTAATTTTCGGACTTCTATATTTAGCAAGTCGTTAAGATTTTGGAGAATTGGTTTTTATAGTTTTATTTGATTTTCTGATTAATTGTTTATTGTGCTGGGGGTCAGTTGATTTGGAGAATAAACATATAAAAGTATTTTGAGGGTTTTTTCAATGTTTATTATACACTCGGATCAAAATTGATATATATAGGAATTTTAGTTTTAAATCAATTGGTGGAAAATTATAAATTGATTATTGATTATCAACTAATTCTTTTCATAATATAATATTTAGCTCAATTCAAAATCTTTTAGTTTTATATTAATAATTTGAAACTTAAATAATAATAATTAAATTTTTTTAAATATTAAATTCAAAATTTCTCAATTTATATCTAATCAATAACCAATTCCACTGAAACATCATATTCAGTCATTGAATTCTCGAAGCGATATTAAATCATGATACTATTATAGAATACTTATTAAAAAATTACTTTGATATGAATCTATTTTCAAAATTAATTAATTTTAATTGATATGTGAAATTTATTATAATTCAAAGATTTGGAATCAAGATTATACAAAAACATGGCAAATTATGATATTAATCGGATTTTAATACCTTCATTGAAAATAATAATACTTTCTTATCTGTGGAATTTAATTTTTAAACTATAGAAATATGATATACTAGAGATTTAACTGTTGGAATAATTATCAAAAATACAAGTTTGAAAAGTGATCTATTTTATTTATTGATTGATCAGATACTAAAAAATTTGAAATAATATTCATTTTATATATATGATTTCAAAGATAAATCTATTTTAGTTTATATATATTGGAAATTTAAGTAATATTATATAATTGCTATCGATAATTATTGATAATACTTGGGTTATTATAATTATTTCAATTTATCAGATTCCAATATAAAACTCAATATAATACTGGCCAAAAATTTCTTTCAAAAGATGGTGACATGGTTTTAATTAAAAGGTTGAATCTATAACTTATTGGATGATAAGCTTAACTCAGCATGCTATCATTTAAGCAGTATTAAGTTCAATTGTTGAGTGATTTTGAACTCATATATTGATAACTTAAAAAGTATTTGAGGTTGCTATTTTTAAATTCTGTTAAGCAATTAAAAGATTTTTTTATTCAAATTTTAAAAATATTCTTATTATTTCAAAGTAGGTATTAATTATTAAAGCTTGATAATTATCTATTATTGGATCTCATCTATTAAATCGGGCTTTAATATAAATGATGATAAAGATTTCAATAAATGAAGAAATATAACCTAAAAGTAATTAAATCTGTTAAATATAACCAACTCAGTATATATATATCACATATTGAAGAACTTCGTAATATTGAAAAATAATTAAATTGATTTGAACATGATAACCTAATTTGATAAGATATATTAAATGGTTTTTTTGTTCATAATCTATTTTAGAATTTGAAAATGAGTTAATATAAGATCCTAATTTAGTAAAATGTCGAAAGTTTAATGAATTTGATATTAAATTGAAAAAATTCATTTTCTATATAAAAAAAGATTTTAGTTGTAATATAATAACTTTCCCCCCACCCCCTAATATTTAATTTAGTGATACTAATTAAATTATAAACTAATATATGAAATAGAGTCATAAATGATAAATACAATTCAAAACTCATATTTCACAATTATATTGATTAATAAGAAAAGAAAAAATTTCGGTGTTAAAATCCTAAATCAGTTAAATGAAAAATTTATATTATCACTTGATCTCTACTTGAATCAACACATATTTCAAGTTTTTAGATAATATTAATTGATCCAAAATTGGGTTGATTTGAAATTGGTTGAGAATTCATACTCATTCAATTTGTAGGGTAGTTTATTTGGTGAAACTGTTTAGATTTTGGAGACGGATGAATTATCTGAGTTTGGTCCACTTCAGTTCGTAATGATCTTTGGAATTTTGGAATATTATATATGGGGAAAATTTATTTGATTATCTCTAAAGATATATCAGATAAAGGTATTTTTGTACATCAAATATTTATTGTTTATTATGCTAAGTTTTTGTATCACATAGGTTTCAACAATTAATCGAGGAGATAGTAATGATTTATATTATATTAATCATTAATGCATTATATATTAAAGAAATATAACAAGTTCGGAGCTGAATATAGAACTCGAGTGGATTATAAAACTAAATTAAAAAATGATTACATTACAAACAAACATACAATATAATAATTACTGATGATATATCTATTTTTAAATTTTACTTGCAATAGATATAAATTGAGAAAAATGGAGGCTTTTTTATTTATAATCAATATATTATTCGTGAAAAATAAAAAATTGATAGCATTCATTAAAAGTAATCAAATATAATTGAATATTTAATTACACTTATTGTTCAGTATGCAATTATTAATTTTCTTAAATAAATAGTGAACCATGTAAATATCTATAATCACAAAGGAATATTCAAAAATTAATATCAATTATTTGTACTAAATAATCAAGAGGAATCTATGCTATCTTCAAGATAGTTCTTAGATATGCAAAAGTTCTCAATAGATTTTTCAATTAACATATTGAATTGATACAAATTTTAGAAACTGTATTGATTAATAATCCATCCTTCAATCATATATTTCAGTATATCATATAAATTACTCGAATAAGATTTAATTAAGGATTTCCGGTATATTAATGAAGTGGTGTTGTAATATTACCTTGGATTAATCACTTCCAACTTGTACAACTTTCAGCCAATCATCAATGGTTAAAGTGATATAAAAGATTGAGAGAGTGATAAATATGGCAACGTATAGCTGGATTAAAGATCATATGCAAGATATTTATTTCGATAGAAATCAATATAAAGTTAAATTAAGAAGGTAGCATAATTATGGAGCTTTGGGTTTAAACAAATGCTCAATCACAATACTCATAAATTACTTTGGTAATCCATTTTGATTTTTGACAGGTGAAAATTATTATTTCTTTCCTAAATTTGGAAATGAGGGAAAAGTGAGGATATGTAATATTTAGTTTGATTGAATTTGAAATTTGATAAATTGATAGTTTAATTTATAATGATACTTATGGTTATACTGAGTTCAATGATTTTAATTAATTAATTCAGATACTCGTTTGAATAAAATATCATTTTTGTTTTATTATGCTGGATTTTTGATTGAGTTTTGAATGAGAGTGTTATAAATTTTCTATTTATGCCGTCAATGGTTCTTTGGTACACTTTGATGTTTGTGCTATGTGAGATAGGTCATAAGACACCATGTTTTTTTCCTATTGGTCCAATAGAGATTAATTTGAATTATATTAAAATTGTCACAGAAAAGCTTAGTATGAAGCAATTTGATCAAGTTATTGTGGAAATTATTTGGTAATATTATTGGAAATGGAAAATTACAAAACCGGTTCATGATGGTTGGTAAGACAACTTTATTAATCAAACTGATGCATGATTGGATGACGAGTAATCCATATAATATAAAAGCCAATTGTGTCTCCCTGAAGCTCACAGTTGATAGTTATTACTGACCTGGTGATTTGTGACTCGATTGCTGCCATGAATTTTGGTGCTCATCACCCAAATTACCCGCATTACCCCGTGGAAACCGAATCTCCGTACAGGAGACAGGATCCTTCCACCACAGCCGCCACCCCCTCCTACCCCTTAAAGCCTGATGAAACCCCTGCGGTGTCTTATATTAAGCCCGAATCTCCTGTCAAAGTATTTAGTGCTGGATGGAATGAAAACTATCACCACTTTCCTCCAACTACCAATTTCCCCTACCAATTCGATCCAGCTTGGCCTCCTAACTATGTTACTAATGCTCATACCACTCAGCTCACAACCGCACCAATTATGAATCCAGTGTCTCTTCCAACCACTTCTCACGCTACCATTGCTCCAAAGCTTGAAACAACTCAGAACCATCTCCCTCCCTCGCCGCCGCCTGTCAAATCTCCCCCAGCCAATCTCAATGTTCCGCCTCAAACTCCTATCGCTTTGATTCGAGTTCCCAAAGAAGGGGCCGGTCGTCACCTTGAAGTGCAATTTGTTTGTCACGCGAACAACTGTGGCCGTGTGTTCAAACGTGCAGAGCATCTACGGCGTCATATTCGATGCGTCCACAGTCTCGACAGGCCCTACGCCTGTCCAGTGAAGGACTGTGGCAAGAGGTTCAGCCGAAGCGACAATCTCAACCAGCATATTAAGACGCACAAGAGCTACATATTGGAGCAACAACAACAGCAGCAGCAGCAACAATCCACTGCCACTTATCACTCTACAATTCTACAACACCCCCAAAGTCATCCCCCTTTCCAGCACTTCAACTTTCATCCATCCACTTAATAATTAATTGGATGTTCACTACTTGGTTCATTGATTATGGTGGGAATTCATAAGGAACCAGTTATTTACATTTGTTTGCTATATTAATCAAAGCTAGCCAATAATCTCGAAATTCAATCAATCAATTGTACTATTTAACACTTCTGCTGGACAAACTTTTTACATACAAATTACCAAGATTATAACGGTTATCTTCATTCAAAGAAGCTTACTGATTCAACCTACTATTAAGTTTGCACCTGACAAACTCATACTGTGTATTATATATAACTTAACAATATTCAATAATAATCATCAAGTCTTCACTTGAAAGACATAATAAAAACCCAATATAAAATTGGAACGCTCTAGTTAGCATTGATGCTTCAAATTGAACCGAAAAGTTTTCTCATACTCCAAATACTTTGCAAATTTTCTCAAATTATTAAAAATACTATACTATTATTAGAAGTGATAATACTTGTTGTATTCGGTGTGTATTGAATCTCTTCTTTGATTCGTGATCAATATTAACATGACTTTAGTTTAATTTTCATCACTTGGGATCATTATATTAATCCTTTGCAATTATAACAATATCCTAAAATCACTCTCAAAGTCAGCTTTTGATTTTTAATTAAAATATATTAAATTTTATAGCATTTATTCAACTTATAATATATATTATTTAACCCTTTAATAAAAATAAATTAGCATAAGTTGTTGAAAATAAGTAAATATTTTTTTTATTCAAACCACCTAAAATCGACAAAATCCTGTTAATATTAATTATAAAATTTTAATAGGGATTTAGATTAGAAAGAGTACCTTAAATAGATATTGATGCAACACAATTATTAATAAATTATAATTTAATAAAAAAGTATCAACAACTTGAAGAAATGAATTGAGAAAAAAAACTGATAAATGCTGTTATTAAGTTGCATTCTACCACTCAACCATATATTATATCAAAGTCGTCATTCTTAAAAATTCCGAATTGTTACTTATTGAGGTAATTGTTGTAGGGGGGTTGAATTATAATTATTTATGTCTTAGTTGGAATTGAATATTTTTGAAGATCTATAAATATCCATTAATCTATAGTATCCAAATCTTTTAATTTATATAAATCACTCAGTTAATAAAGATCACGAATACGTTGTGACAACGATGGAACTACTGAATGGATATTGGTACCCAATTCCAATTTTAGCACTTCTTCAAGAGGTCACATTCTCCTCTACATTCGTGAGTATTAAAAGCGGATACAATCCCAAAATACTCGGGGATCATTGATTAATCATGCACACAATTTTTGATCTTTAGTACTTAACTAAAGTAATCAGATATATTCAACCATATCCAACTTATAAGTCTCAACACTTGTCACACTGAACTCAACAATTCATCTCCCTTCCAAAGTTGATCTAATTATTACAAATATATGATATCATCCTTTAATAGTTAGGACAATTTCTAAAAATCAATTACCAATGAAAGTATATACCTGCAATAATTTTAACCAATAATCATCGAGACTGAGGGAATGAAAATGGATAATTTGGACTGGATGGAATTTATTAGCTTATCAGCTTGCTTAATATCTACTATATTATACCACCAACAAAATTGATTATTTTCTACTTTATTATAACTATACACTGAGGTAATTTTACTATTTGATATGTAGTTAAATTGAAATCGGTCGGATTTCTACCAGCATAATCAATTAACAATTTAATATAAAAATGATCAATTAATAAAATCAAACTAAAGTAAATTAATCATAGTTTATAGTATAATTATTTTATTAATTTTATATTGGATCAAAAGTAAATTATGTCGGAGATGCATTACCATTTTTAAATTTATTTAATGAGAAATTAATAAAAGTAGGAGAAATATATATATATATTTTCAATACAAAAATAAATCATAAAAACTTTTCAATTTTGGTAATTTTCCGATTAAAATTTAATAAAAAATTTTATATTAAATAAAAAGAATTGTGATAGATAGATTGATTTATTGAGTGATTCAAATATATTAAGTTTATGATATTTACAAGTTATTTAGGTCTTGTTCTTTTTTTCAATTGATATAATAAATCAGAATTATAGAACTTAATTCAAAAAATTAAAATTCTTTGCAATCTATATTCATAATAAGAGTGTTTATTATCTTATAAAACAAATCTTGTTCAACAATTATTATAATTATAATTATTATAACTATTATTATTATATTAATTTATTAACTAATATAACAAATTTTATCAGCATATGATAAATTTCCCATAGAAAATTAAATCCTAACCAATTTGTATTAATATTTACAATCTATATAGTCGCGATTGTTTCTAAATTGAGCTATTTCAACGAATTTTAGTTCCGAAACATTCAATTTGAGATAAGAGGTTTCCATTTATAGTTTATTTTGTTTTTAAATGGGATTTTCTTACAACTGAGGAACTTAATTAAATATTTATTTGTTTGTTAGAATTTTATTATATATAGTTATAATCTTGTTGTAGTAGCTTATGTTAATTTCAAAGGTAAAGAACGGATTTTAATTTTACCGGAGGAGGAGGACCTTAAATTCGCTAAAAAATTATAAAAATTATTTATAATCAATTTTACATAGTATTAAACACAATTAAAAAATGTAAGTTTAGTCATTTATAGCTAAAATAAAAAAAAATTAAAATTAATATAATTCCAATAGTATAATATTTGGTTAACATAACTAACATTATAGGATAGAAAATCAATTAATCTATTTAAATTTTGCTAAATTAATTAAATTAATTCACTTGAATACATTTATTAATATCTATTAAGAACCTAATATTTAATAAATTTAAGTTCTATTGGGAATATTTATCACATTTGATAATACTCTTTTCAAATTAGATAATATAGCGACCCGATAACTGGGAATTTTATATGACTTTGAAGATGCGATTTTATCTTAACTGATGAACTTTATCCGGTTCCAAATTTATATTGATTTCGGAAACAAATGTATTGAAAATTATTATGATTATAAATTGAAATTTAGAAAAAAAAATCCCTATATTGAGCACATATATCTATTAATAATTCAATTCTTATTTAAAATATTATTTTTTTTCATTTTTTAAAAGAATTCTGAAAGAACAATAGATTCAGCCTTAATAGTCGTGGTTCTAATTGTTAGTAATAAATTGATCAAGTATATAGAAATTTATTCATCTATTACATTATAATTGTTAAAAAGTTGTTTCTAGTTCAGGAATATCCTTTGCACATTATTGCTAATTTAATTTTATTTCTTTATCCTTATAATTATGAATTGATTGTAACAGAATCCATTCAATACCAATAATAATCGCTATCAATAGCTAAATGATTAATCTCAAACAATTTATTACAATTAAAGTTATGTTTTAATTTAAAAGCTCCCTTAAAAGTATATATAGTATATTTTAATAATTCAAAAAATATGAAAAACTTGATCTAAATTTTCATATCCTAATATACTTTAATAAAATAAACGGATTTAAAATCACCTAGTATAGATATATAATTTAATATACCATTGAAAAATGATTAATATTATATTCCAGACCACTTAAGTTTTCAAAATATGTATTTATGGTAATTATTAGAATTAGTATGATAAATTCTGAGAAAATAGCCCTACTCAATATCGAGCAATTTTTGAATGGATGAAGTTTCAAATATAATGGTTTAACTATATATCCTTAGTCTTTGATATATTTTTAACCAATTGGGATTGCCAATAGGAATATAAAAACCAGAATAAAACTTCATTTACTTAAATATAAACTATATATAATTTATCAAATAATATTGACGATAAACCAGAGATGGAAACCTTACCATTTACTGATATTTGCTGATTATATTATTCCTACTTCACTATACTCAAAAATTAATTAATTGATCAATTAATTTATTAGGAGTTATTTGGTTGAGAGATATTGATAATGATTTCATCAAGAATTTTTGAAATCTTTTCAATTGTGGTTTTAAAATTGATATGAATAGTTGGATGATTTGGAATATTGAGAGATTATTTGTTAAAATTTGTGATTGAGGGAATGATAATTATATTGAAAAAAATTCATTTAAAATATTGGTTATAATATTAATTCAATTTATAAAGAACTAGTATTATTTGAGTTAAATATAATTTACACATTTATAAAATTAGTAATTATTGCAAATTTTAAAAAATATTGCATCATTGTATTCTTATGAATATAATTCATTAAGTTTCAAAATTAATGAAAAAGTCAAATAGTTATTTAAAAACAAGTTAAAAAGTTATAATTCTTTATATTATAATAGTCATTATATCACGTATTAATGAAATATATCTTGCAATTCAAAATTATTTGATTCCATTCCAACTTTAAAATTAAAAATGGTAATTTAATGAAAGTATAAAGTAAATTAATATTAGAGGGGAATTCCTTACTTTATATGGAGTATTCACTAATAAGGGCCGACTTGAATAGATTATAACCATTCCAACCCAAAAGATATTCCAGCACCATATTGAAAGTATGATTTTACACTAAGAACATTATAAATTGAGAATAGATTAGATTAGATTAATTAATTAGTGATTTTATTTGAATTGAAGGTGATAATTGACGCATTTCTATATCATTTCACTTTAACTCCTTAATTTTATTATAACCTAATTTTATTTTAAAAATTTTATGTTATTAAGATAATTGTATTTGAATAGTTTATATTGAAAATTAATTAAAATATTATAAAATTTGAATCAACTATGGAAAACATATTCAAGTTAATCAATATAGTCATATTGGTTTTTAAAAACTATGAAAATTTATACTAAGTACAAAATTTGTTACTAAATTTTTCTGTACTAAGTCAATACTTGAAAATTTTCCAACTCTTCAGAATTGGAAATAGCGATCGTTCTAATTTCAAAAGAAACCTGAATACCATGATAATTACTGCAGTATTCCTCCGTTGTTGCATTGGTGATACCAAAGTACTAACTAAATTGTTGAGTTTCAAAACAAAATTTTAATACCGGCGAAATCCCCAATTACCTAACTTTCAATAAATTTGAGGTGAAATTTAAAAATCAAGATCATAAGATTTCAAACTTTTTAATATATGTGTATTATTTTCATCTTGCAGAGTATTTGTTCTGAATTGGATCACTTTCAATTTCCAAATTTAACTTTGACATATTTTTTGATTGGTCAACATCATCCATCGTGTCAATTATCGCAAAATAATTGACTAGAGTTGACGTATTTAGTAATTTTTACTGGTTATATTAGCATCTTACATTAGTATTTATATTTTGAAATTTTTATTATTGAAAGTTTAATTTTTCAAAAATATAATCTAGTGTTACATTATTTGAGTAAATTTTCAACCAAATTTTAATTACTCACAAATTCAATTAAATAATTAAATAAAAAAATTAAAAATTATTATTTATTAAGTTAATATTATATAAAAAAATAAATTTATATTCTATTAATAGCGATATTCTCAAATTTTGTTATTTTGTGCTTTGATTTTAAATTTATTTTATTATCTGAATATTATTGAACTAACTAATATCCATTTTCAAATATTGGATTATCAGACAAAATATATATAAATATTTTTTAAATTTAGCCATAATTTTATTATATGGAATATTTATATAATCCAATAGCAAAAATATCTTGTTAAATTCATATAATCACAGATTATATCATAATAGAATTTATTTATCCAATTTTGTACTTTGAATTTATTTAATATCGTGAAATTATTGACTTTTTAGGATATCAAAATTCAATTTCTAAAAATTATATTAAGAAATTATATATAGTATATACTTTCTTTGAATATCTATTGCTTTATTTGCTCTATCTAATTATTACAATCAAGTTTTTATTGTTGAATATTTATTAATTCATCTCTAATACCCCGAGTAGTTTTATAATCAGAATAATTATACTTCGATCTGTTTTATAAATAAAGTAGATACACTAATGATGAAATATATTTTAAATTAATAAAAGATAAGTTATAAATCAAGATGCTTTAATATTAATTAATGAATACTACCTTATCAACGTTAAGGATTGCAAGTACTTTGAAATAAAGATGATAATGTAATCAAGAGGGTATTGAAACCGCAATTAAATATGTACACTAATATTAGTTGATCAAAAATATTAAATATTAAATTTCCAAAATCTAGTTACTTGACTTGAAAGAAATACCCTAGATTAATAATATTTGAAGATATATTATTAATTGTGTTTTTTAAGAATTAGGATATATATATTTTCAAAAAAAAATTGAGATGTAATATACTTTATATTATTAATAAATATATATATGTTAATATTTCACCACATTCAGTAATTCATTATAAATAACCTAATTATAAGAAAATCTATTGGTTTAAATAACGAATCAACAAAATCAATTCTTTCCGTCCGATTAATTCTGAGATATAATATGATTTTTTCCAAAAAAATTATTATTTCTGTAAATTTACAGCTTTGAATATATATAATTTAGATTTTTTTGGTTCAAATAGAAAAATTTGTTTAAATTATTTTGAACTCTATAATATCATCCCACTATGTTTAATTAAAACATTTTTTATGGATTTAAATTATTTTTTTAAATAATTAATAAAATCAATTTATGGTTTTATTGAATTTTATTTTTAATATTTGTAATTTTAATATTTAATAGTTTTGATTTTAAATTAGGATATATATAAAATAATTTATATTATTTTGATTATATCATTCAAACAACATAATATATCTTAATGGATATGTTAATTTATTTAGTTTTTTATTCAAAATGATATTATAAAATATATTGCTTTAAATAAAATAATATCCAATATATAAATTAGGATAAAGTTTTTAATATTACTCTGCATTTTTAATAATGGGAATTTTTTGCGATTAAAAATAAATAAACATTTGAATATATGATATATAAAAATAAATATATAAAATAAATTTAATAGTTTCTTTTATTATTAATAACTTTTTACCATACTTTTGGCAAACTTCTAACACCTAAAAAACAGTTCTTTTTATTAAGGACTGAAATTTGATGTTTCACAAACCAATTAAATTTTCCTGCAGAAATTTTCTTTCCTGCAAGCTGGTTTTTTAATTACCTAAAGCAATTATAATCACATGGGTTATAATCAGGGGAATATACTAGATGTGGTAGTTCTTTCCAGTTATTTT